>AWOL01S0043835.1:3639-58213 GCA_000715115.1 Nicotiana otophora | reverse complement strand
GGGGAAGTGGTTCTGTTGGGAGAGATCCTCATTGCGTCTGTGCTTTTCTCTAGCTGTGTATGAGACCTGCTGACGCCTTGGATATTTTGGCCTTGCAGTTTACTCTGGTTAATATTTCCAGTAATCTACTATTGGCATACCAAAGTCTGGGGGTGGTATATGGAGATGTGAGCACTTCTCCGCTTTATGTCTATAGGAGCATCTTTGTGGGGAAGTAGCAAAATCATCAGAATCCAGAAACACTATTTGGTGCATTTTCACTGATCTTCTGGACAATAACGCTCATTCCTTTGCTCAAATATGTGTTCGTTGTATTAAGTGCAGATGATAATGGTGAAGGTATGTACAAAAGGGACTCTAAATTGATCAGTACTTCTGGAGTAATACTAATACCTGATTTTACCAAATACCTTAGGTGGTACATTCGCTCTTTACTCTCTGCTGTGTAGACATGCAATGTTTAGTCTACTTCCCAACCAACAGGCAGCAGATGAGGAGCTATAAAGGGCAGCCCGGTGCACTAAGCTCCCGCTATGCGCGGGGTCCGGGGCAGGGCCGGACCACAAGGGTCTATTGTACGCAACCTTCCCTTGCATTTCCTGCTTACAAATATGGCTTCTCTGGGCAGTCGACATCATGTTTACAACTGAAGAGATTTCTTGAGAAGCATAAGAGGTCACGCACAGTACTGCTTATTGTTGTATTGTTAGGTGCTTGTATGGTCATTGGAGATGGTGTTCTGACTCCTGCAATG
The DNA here is from genome assembly GCA_000715115.1 of Nicotiana otophora. Taxonomy (NCBI): domain Eukaryota; kingdom Viridiplantae; phylum Streptophyta; class Magnoliopsida; order Solanales; family Solanaceae; genus Nicotiana; species Nicotiana otophora. The sequence continues at coordinate 57,459 of AWOL01S0043835.1, read as the reverse complement.
TCAGGTAGACAATACAAACAATAGATGCCTCCTTATATGGTATTTAGCCGGTTGCCTTTTAAATCCAAAAAGAAGTTTGTTTTAAAGTTGCTTATCGAATGTTAGATAGCGATTTTCAACTTTTAACATATAATAGGTGGCACCTTATAATGCATGTGGTGCCATCAGATATTCCATAAAAGATAATTGGATGCTTGAAGTCATAGTACTCAGTTGAATTTGAGTAAATCTTTAAACTAAGAAATACTTTACTTTGGCAGTTGTATCATCAATGTCAGGGATCCAGGCTGCTACTGAACACCTATCTCATGGTAGGTGTACTTTTGATATACCCCCTTGCAAAAGTCGACGACTTTCTAAAGTAGTCAACATCTTACTTCTGTCTGAGGCATTGACCCTTATTCAGGCATCTTTCTTCGTAGGTGGTGTGCTACTTCTTTCTTGCATAATTGTTTGGTTGGCCTGTTTGCTCTACAGCATTCTGGAACCCACAGGGTTGAATTCTTGTTTGCACCTATGTGACTATTTGGTTGATATCTATTTTTGTCATTGGGCTGTACAGTACTATATTTTGGAATCCCGAGATTGTGTCTGCTCTTTCTCCATATTATATCATCAAGTTCTTTAAGGAAACTGGGAAAGATGGTTGGATTTCTCTAGGAGGTGTCCTCCTGTCAATTGCAGGTACCGTACATATATTGACTCTAATACAGTAATTCTTTATTCAAGTATATGCCTTGTAGCAGCCTTTTCGTGGAACCTCTTACTATTTGATGAAGGAGATGCTGTTAAAATCTCCTAGAGTTGGAATCCGGTTTCTAATTCATATTTCTACCATCAGGTACTGAAGCTATGTTTGCAGATCTTGGTCATTTCACTGCCTCCTCAATGAGGGTAAGTCGAGCATTTTGCAGCAACAAACACATAAAATTATCCTTCAGGAGACTGTTCTGTTCTAATTCTCTATTTAGCCTAGCAAAAACTCTTTTTCTGGGAGACCTGAATGCAGATTAAACTAGTTGGATTATGACGCAATGGTAGGAACATGTTTTAGGTGCATATATACAACTGGTTATAAGTCATCCCGACATTGGGAAAATGAGCTTCCAAAGTCCATTTTGTATTAAATAAATAGATTTTACAACTATCCAGACTCTGATTTTATTGTATTTCATTTTCATTTGAGCATAGAGGGACTTAGATAACTTTATTTACGAATATTTGAAATCCATATGAAGTAGCTTTGAGGAATACTATGTCTTAGATTTGGAATTCATATTAATTACTGAAAGTAAAACATTTGGAATCCATAATGAGCGAAAACACATAGAACAGCATGGCCAATTGGAGAACTTCCAGTGAGTTGACTCTTTTTTTTTCTTATGCAGATTGCATTTCCATTTTTTGTATACCGTTGCTTGGTGGTACAGTACATGGGTCAGGCTGCTTTTCTGTCCAAAAACATTGCTTCAATTCCAAATAGCTTCTATAATTCAATACCTGGTGGGTTTTTCTTTTCAGCTATTAGTCTGATTATTCTCAAGATTGTTGATAATTTAAATTCAATCCTACTAAACTGCTGCTCTTTGCTTCTCTTGCAGACATTGTATATTGGCCTGTCTTTGTTATCGCTACCCGTGCAGCCATTGTTGGCAGTCAGGCTGTAATCAGTGCTACATTCTCCATCGTGAAGCAATGTAATGCACTGGGTTGCTTCCCACGGGTCAAGATTGTCCACACTTCAAAGCATATTAAAGGGCAGATGTATGCCCCAGAAATAAATTGGATCCTAATGATTCTGACCGTTGCTGTGGCTGTTGGGTTTCAGGACACCACTTTAATTGGAAATGCATATGGTAAGCCTACTAGTCTTTTGACAATCCCTATTCTAATTCGTCAAATTCCACTGTATGTCACTGCATTCTTACATTTCATTCCCATAGAAAGTAGAGTAATCCCCATTATATGATCTCCACAACTATCCCAATTATATCACCTTCAAAAGTAATTGAGTTTTTCTTATGCATCTGTCAGATCTGTGGTAGTATTATATTTATTAGTGTGCTGATGTAGAAATGGACTGTTGATTAATCCAACATTAAGCCGTCCATTGTGCCTGCGCTAAAATTTCCACAAGTAATTCTGTTTGCCAAATATTTCTGTTATACCTGATTAGTCTTCATGATTACGTATTTGTTTCCTCAAACATGCTGCTGAGCCTCTTTTCTTTTTGAAAAATCCTGATGAAAACAAAAACATATGAAATTGAAATGATGAATGGTGTGAACATGAAGGAATCTCAGATTTCATGACATATTAACAAAAGAGAGTATACCAATCACCTACAACCATATGGGGTTTAGGGGGTTCAAGTCACCAAGGAACTAAAGTGGAAAAGCTACTGTTGGGCTCCTAATTGTTTTTTGTGGAGGGGTGGGGTGGGGGGTTACCAAATCAGAAAAAAGACATAAGGAAGTAAGTAATCCCTTGTGGAAAGTACGAAGAATGCCAGGAGGGACATGACACTGATTTCCTTTCTTCATTACTGCGGACTTTTCAAAGCTGTTTATGTTCAAGCTGTCTTTTGACATAATTCTCGGTTTGGTTCTCTCTTATGAATTTATTATTCTTTCAGGCCTAGCTTGCATGACAGTTATGTTTATTACGACATTTCTCACGGCGCTTGTCATAATCTTTGTGTGGAAAAGAAGTGTAGCACTTGCCACTTCCTTTCTCCTTTTATTCTGGCGCATCGAAGGCGTCTACCTGTCTTCCGCATTCATCAAGATTCCACAGGGAGGATGGGTCTCCCTTGTGCTCTCGTTTGTTTTCTTGGCTATCATGTTTGTCTGGCACTATGGAACTCGCAAGAAGTACAACTTTGACCTGCACAATAAAGTTCCACTGATAAGTGGCACCTTATAATGCATGTGTTGCCATCAGATATTCTATAAAAAATATCCGAAAAAGTGGATGCTTGAAGTCATAGAACTCGCAGTTGAATTTGAGTATATCTTTTAACTAAGAAATGCTTAACTTTGGCAGTTATATCATCAGTATCAGGGATCCAGGCTGCTATGGTAGGTATACTTTTGATATACCCCTTGCAGAAATTGACGACTTTTTAGGTAGTCAACATCTTACTTCTGTCTGAGGCATTGACCATTCATGCATCTTTCTTCGTAGGTGGTGTGCTACTTCTTTCTTGCATAATACTGGTTGGCCTGTTTGCTCTACAGCATTCTGGAACCCACAGGGTTGGATTCTTGTTTGCACCTATAGTGACTATTTGGTTGATATCTATTTTTGTCATTGGGCTGTATAACACTATATTTTGGAATCCCAAAATTGTATTTGCTCTTTCTCCATATTATGTCATCAAGTTCTTTAAGGAAACTGGGAAAGATGCTTGGATTTCTCTAGGAGGTGTGCTCCTCTCAATTGCAGGTACCGTACATATATGACTCTAATACAGTATTTCTTTATTCAAGTATATGCCGCGTAGCGGCCTTTTCGTGGAACCTCTTACTATTTGTTGAAGGAGATGCTATAAAAATCTCCTAGAGTTGGGATCCAGTTTCTAATTCATATTTCTACCATCAGGTACAGAAGCTATGTTTGCAGATCTTGGTCATTTCACTGCCTCCTCAATGAGGGTAAGTCGAGCATTTTGCAGCAACAAACACAAAAACTATCCTTCAGGAGAATGTTCTGTTCTAATTCTTTTTTTGGCTTAGCAAATACTCTTTTTCTAGAAGATCCTGAATGCAGATTAAACTAGTTGGATTATGCGGCAATGGTAGGAACATGTTTTAGGTGCATATATACAGCTGGTTATAAGTCATCATGGCATTGGGAAAATGAGCTCCATTTTGTGTTAAATAAATAGGGTTTGAAACTATCGAGACTCTGATTTAGTATTTCGTTTTCTTTTGAGCATAGAGGGACTTAGATAACATTATTAACATAAGTTTGAAATCCATCTGAAGTAGCTTTGAGGAATACTGAGTCTAAGATTTGGAATTCATATTAATTGCTAAAAGTAAAACATTTGGAATCCATAATGAGCGGAAACATATAGAATAGCATGGACAACTGGAGCCAAATGGTTCTTATTCCACCAAACGAGTAAACTGTCCTAGTGGTTAGCAGATTATATTGCATATATGATTACTGGATTCGAGGAACTTGCACCAAGTTGACTGAACTTTTTCTCTTATGCAGATAGCATTTCCATTTTTTGTATACCCTTGCTTGGTGGTACAGTACATGGGTCAAGCTGCTTTCCTGTCCAAAAACATTGCTTCTATTCCAAATAGCTTCTATAATTCCATACCTGGTTGGTTCCTTTTCAGATATTTGTCTGATTATTCTCAAGATTTTTTGATTATTTAAGTTCAATCCTACTAAACTGCTGCTCTTTGATTCTCTTGCAGACATTGTATATTGGCCTGTCTTTGTTATCGCTACCCTTGCAGCCATTGTTGGTAGTCAGGCTGTAATCACTGCTACATTCTCCATCGTTAAGCAATGTAATGCACTGGGTTGCTTCCCACGGGTCAAGATTGTCCACACTTCAAAGCATATTAAAGGGCAGATCTATGTCCCAGAAATAAATTGGATCCTAATGATTCTGATCCTTGCTGTCGCTGTTGGGTTTCAGGACACCACTTTAATTGGGAATGCATATGTTAAGCCTACTAGTCTTTTGACAATCTCTATTCTAATTCTTCAAATTCCACTGTATGACACTGCCTTCCTACATTTCATTCTCATAGAAAGTAGACTAATCCCCATTAAAAGATCTCCGCAACTATCCCAATTATATCACCCTCAGAAGTAGTTGAATTTTTCTTATGCATCTGTCAGAGCTGTGGTAGTATTATATTTATTGGTATGCAGGTGAAGAAATAGAATGTTGACGTATCGAACATTAAGCCGTCCAATGTGCCTGAGCTATAATGTTCACAAGTAATTCTGTTTGCCAAATATTTCTGTTATACCTGATTACTCTTCATGATTGTGTATTTGTTTCCTCATTTTCTTTCTGCATTACTGCAGATCTTTCGAATAATTCATCTTGCTGTTTATATTCAAGCTTTCTTTTGACATAATTCTTGGTTTGGTTCTCTCTTATGAATTTATTTTTCTTTCAGGCTTAGCTTGCATGACAGTTATGTTTATTACGACATTTCTCATGGCGCTTGTCATAATCTTTGTGTGGCAAAGAAGTGTAGCACTTGCCACTTCCTTTCTCCTTTTATTCTGGCTCATCGAAGGTGTCTACCTGTCTTCCGCATTCATCAAGATTCCACAGGGAGGATGGGTCTCCCTTGTGCTCTCGTTTGTCTTCTTGGCTATCATGTTTGTCTGGCACTATGGAACTCGCAAGAAGTACAATTTTGACCTGCACACTAAAGGTCCATTGAAATGGCTCCTTGGCTTGGGCCCCAGCCTTGGTATCGTTCGTGTGGCAGGGATAGGGCTGATATACTCTGAATTGGCAACAGGAGTCCCATCTATCTTCTCTCACTTTGTCAGATATGGTTACAAGGACATACAGCGAGATGATGGGAATTTTGAGGACCTTCTCATCCAGAGTATAGCAGAGTTCATCCAAATGGAAGCAGTCGAGCCACAACTGTCAAGCTCTGAGAGTCCATCATTTGACGGGAGGATGGCAGTTATAAGCACGAGAAGTGTACAGTCAGGCTCAATGTTACTTGTCTCAGAGGAGGTTTTGGTATTAGTAATTCCATTCAAAGCAGCAAATCTTTAACCCTCCAGAGACTAAGATCTGCTTACGATGATGAGAACCCACAGATGAGGAGGCGCCGAGTAAGGTTCCGCTTGCCAGAAAACCCAGGCATGGATCCAGCTGTTAGGGATGAGCTTTCAGATTTAATTCAGGCAAAAGAGGCAGGGGTCGCATATATTATGGGGCACTCTTACGTGAAGGCGAGGAGATCATCTTCTTTCTTGAAGAAGCTTGTTATTGACATTGGATATTCATTTCTGCGCAAAACATTGTAATGGCCCCGCTGTGGCACTTAATATTCCTCACATTAGTCTCATTGAAGTTGGCATGATATACTACATCTAGGGTCTAGAGGGAAGACGGTTGGCCATGGACGAGTTTTTTATTTGTCACACCTCTCCAGTTGTTGCCTGCTGAATGTTTCGTGGGGTAGTCTTATGGCTAATATTGTGATCCTCTGATAGAATATGTTGTGCAAGGCCATTTAAATTTTTTCGTATTCAGCACATTGAGTAGTTGTATGTATATAGGCATTATATGCGGGCTTTGATGACTTAGTATGCTGGAAATACACCCTGGATATGAGCAGGCACATATGTTTCAGCTCAGACTCATTTTTATTGCCACAAAGTAAAATAAAGTAGTCTTTGTTTGTATTTATTTAGTTTTTCCATTTCCATAATTCCCTTATAGTTTAATTAAATTTTCCAACTCAAGAATCACAACGAGGGATGAAGGAATTTGTTGCAGAGATTGTAAGCATAGGTCGTATCCAACACAGAAATTTAGTACCACTTTTAGGATATTGCAGGCGAAAAGGAGAGTTGCTTTTGGTTTATGAATACATGCCTAATACTTATTCGACCAACCAAAATTTACCCTCAATTGGAACAAAAGGTTTAGAGTCATTAGAGGCGTAGCATCAGGACTATTTTTCCTACACGAAGAATGTGACCGTGTAGTGGTTCATCGAGACATTAAGGCTATTGGATGGTGAACTAAATGGAAGGTTCAGGAGACTTTGGCCTCGCGAGGCTATATGGTCATGGAACCGATCCTCACTCTACTCGTGTCGTTGGTACTCTTGGTTACCTTGCACTAGAGCATACTAGAAGAGGCAAGGCAACACCTAGTAGTGATGTATTTTCCTCCGGAGCTTTTCTACTTGAAGTTGCCTGTGGTAGGAGGCCGATAGAGCCAAGACAAGACAATGATGATCTAATTTTGGTTGATTGGGTGTTCTCGTGCTGGAATAGGGGCTAATATTCTTGAGGCTATTGATCTAAACATAGGCAGATATTTTGTTCAAGGGCAAGTGGAGTTGGTCTTAAAGTTAGGCTTGTTATGCTCTCATTCAGAGCCTTCGTTTAGGCCAACCACACAACAAATCCTGTTGTGGCCATACCAGAGTTATCAGCACTTGGCGTTTCATCAGCTGGCCTGACATTTGACCATCGCGGTGGTTTTAATGATTTTGTCATGTCATGTCATATCCATCGTCTTTGGATAATGCACATTCCCGCTGTCTATCAGTAAGATACTCCCTTCTCTCTGAAGGCCGATGATTCATGATGAGTTGGATAGAATTTCTTGGAGGAATACTGATTTATTGAGCCTGGTAAATATGACCTAGGATTATGTACTTCTGATGAATTAGAGTATATTACAGTGGAATACTATTAACCTTTTTTCCGTATCCAGAATTCAACACTTGAAACAATGTATTGAGAAATGTCCAAGACATCAGCCATGGTATCCTGATTTTATTGAACAGTTGAAACAATGTATTGAACAGTTTCATGAACATTCGACAGGAAAATAATTCAGACGAAATATAGAGAGATAAGTAAAATGGATCGCCAACTACAACGAACCTCCACCTCTATTTTCATCTCAAGCGGAAGCAACATTAGAAGGGAACAACTATGTTATGTTATAGTATCAACATATTAGCTAATTTCCAAACATATATGTCCACATAGAGGTTAAATGAACTCAGAATGAAAAACCAAAACAGATATTAGGAGCCAAGCAGATATTCTCGAGAGCTGATTTTTACATTCATAAAGAGATTAGCCCTAATTTCGTCAACAAAAACATAAGGTCTAAAATAGATACTAACATTTTTTAACTAGTAATTCTAGAATAGCCCACGTACTCCTTAAGCACCATCTTCCTCATTGTTTCCTCCTGCACGATGGTATTTGATTGCTGCCTTTTGGACTTTTTTGGCGGAGAGACCATAGCGATGGGGGCACCTCTGTTTGTGATTCTCCAGCTCCTCAGCCGCTTGCACCCTGACCCCACAATTCTTGGTGCAGACAACAGTGAGCTCAGGATGAGCTTTGGTGACATGCTTCAACAGCAAATCTGCAGAACGGAATCGCAATGAGCACTCTTCACCTTCACAGATATACGCTACCTTTGCTGCTAACTTTTTTCCCAGAGGTTTGGTTGCCATTCTCAACAGAAAGGAAAGTAGAGAAGTGAAATGCACAGTGAATTGAAGCGTGATTAAACCCTATATATGGGGTTTTTTATTTTGTTTTTACCCCCCCCCCCCCCCCCCCCCCGTAACTTTCTAACTTTGAAGGAAGGGGGCTGCAAAGTTAAACCAAGTTCGATTCTTTAAATTAAATAGAGTAATAAACTAAATCTTACTCCTAATATTTTCCCCAATGTCCTTTTATGATCCAATTCATATCAAATAGTAATTTAAAAAAATATATATACTGGTTAATTATTTTACTCTTTTCGTTTCATTTTATTTGACACTATTTCCTAATTATTCTCTTTTGAGAAGAATGTCACATTTCAAAAAAATACTTAATTATGTCAAATAAGGTTGTTGAACTCAATTTCATAATTTAAGAATTGGTCAAATTCATAGTCAATCCAGGGTCAACACAATCAAACTCCAAAACTAATTCAAATTGGAATTACCTATAACTATCCGAGTCAAAATTTATGTTAGATTTCAATTAGGAATTCGCTTAGCCCCTCAAATCCTTGATCTAGTATTTCTTTGTCTTAAGCCTAATTAAAATCCCCAATTTTCATAATTAAGTTTTATATTTTAATGGTTAATCTTAGCACAAAGTCATGATATGAACTTAAGTGAATGTTCAGAGCGCTTGCCCTAACTCAAATGATGAAAACTAAGTCCAAATCTCCATTTTTTGAATCTTAGAAGTGTCAATAATAGTGACAAAATGAAGATGGTTCCTGAAATTATAAAATTTATTTCTCAAGGTCCTTAACAGTGACCGCGACACTCGCGGTCCAGGACAAAAAGTAGGCCTATGTGATCGCGACCAAAATATCATCAAAATGTTCCTGTTGAGTATATGTTAGGATATGTCATTACATGTTTCCGTAGAGCGTAAAGGTTTTACGTTCCTATTTCTCTACATGTGTATATGAATCCTTCCCTCTAGAGTCACTGAACCCCATAATTCCATCGACAATATGCGTACAGGTGAAAGACTGCTAGGCCAAGCCTTTAATATAATCGACGATCCCTAACTCTGCAATAGCACAAGATAACTACTTGGCCAACTTTGCGTAGCAGTAACTCATTTGTGATGGCGAATAATGCCAATTTCATGTCTTTATGATAACAACTTGACCATCGCGATTGCAGTTCACCAAATAGCAGAAGAATATGTTGTAAGCATGTAATTGTTTGACCTAAAACTGTTCCTAAAGTCTTTAATTAGTAACTTAAGTTATTTTTTTATTTTATAGGATTAATAGGAATTTTATTTGTTGTTGTCTTACATTTTTAATTGTAATTTTTGTATTTAATTGCATTTTAATTTCATGTTTAAAACCAAACAAAATCACAAAAATATTTTTTTTTAGTACATGTTAGTAGGTTAATTGCATAATTGGTCGATTAATTAGTGAATTGGGTGTTCAATTATTTAATAATCAACTCAGGTGGTTATTAGTGAAATTAAGATTAAAAATTAAAGAATTAGAATTGATTTGGCTATGATTTAAATCAGAAAAAGAGGAGAGGAATTTGAGGCCAGAAAGCCAAATAGGTCGTCCACACCTAAATCACTCAAGCCCAGTCTCCACCGTATTACTTTAATTCGATCCGGTTTTGAGTCTGCCACTACAAGCTTCAAACTACGTAGTATTACACAAAGCTAAATCGTTTTATCGTTTGCCCCTTTATAAACAAAACAAGAACTTAAATATCAAATTTTTAGAGAATCTTCAAATCAAATTCTTTTTCCCTTTGCCATATTTTGGAATTTAGGGCAGCCGAAAATCATCTCTGCCGCCCTCCACCTTCCCTCCGTCGGTGGCGCCGCCTACCGTCGTTGCTGAAAATTTTCGAATCATCCAAAAATTACACCTTTGCTTCACCTTACTCCCCTCTAATATGATCTTTCACTTGACTCAATCAAAACTCGGCCAAATATCATAAATCAGACCCACAAAGATTAAAACCCTAATCTCTTCGTCCTTTTTTATTTCAGATCTAACTAGAGGACATATAAACTCCAAACTGGTACTATTCGATAGATCGTGATGAGGTTTATCGATTGGTACTAGTTTTGACCCCCTTCAACGACCTCTGGTGTCGGTCAACTCGCTGTTGACCGGCTAGAATCTTTGGATTTATTCCTTTCCTCTTCTTTTTTCAGCTTACATCAGCTGTTGTGGCTTGTAGCACTAGATGGATTATAAAATCTAAACAAATGCTTATACTAGAATGACCCCTGCTGGTCGGAATCCTTCTTTTCTGATGAGCCAGTTTGTAAAGGTAATGCCCTTAATTTTCTTCTTTAATTGACATGCATGTCGTATTCACGGTCTTTTGTTTGAATGTTACTTAACATGAAGATTCCTTTAAGTTCAGTAGTTAGTTGATTGTATATTTGATTGATTCTTAAGTCTGAATACTAAATTAATTATTGTGTTCGGAGCCTTAAATGGAAGTGACTATACATCCTTTAAGATTAAAAAAATAATCACGATTACATAGTGAATTCTGCCTAAAAAATTCTTGTGGAACACGCCATATATCATACCACTTCCCAAACACTTCTCGAGAATAATTCTGAAAATAGAAAAACTATTTGTATTGGTAAAATTTGGCTTTGATATGTAAATAGCTTACATGGAAATATAATGCTGCTTGGGATAAGTGTCATTCTGAGGATAAATGAATAATGAGAGCTTGCCCTCACGAGAAATAACTTCGACCCGTTAGCTTCTTTCTAGGGAGATGGGAGCAATGCCTTGGTGAAGCACTCCTAAGACGACTTCAGAGATCCATTGATGAAGCTATAGATCAGAGTCTTGCTTGGTCTTCAATCACTTCCTAACTATACAGGATTCACTCGTATCCAATATGTCGGACAATTATCCCACAACCGACGATTATCTCGGCGATCAACAACCACCTAGAACGACGTGGGAAGTGGAACTTGGGATGTGAACATCAGGTTTAGACTATAAATACTTATAGTTCTCTCACCTATGTCTCATTTTGATTCTGCTCTATTTACCCATTATTATAAGCTACTGCATTTCGTTCTTGTCAAGTTGGCCAATTGTTCTTTACTTTGCGAGCAGTGTAGCTCATAAACAATCTTAATAAGATTATTATTTCCTTTTCTTACTTTAATCACGTTATTATTTTCATTTATTGTGTATTTCGTCTAATTAGACGAGTTATTCAACTATGCTCGAATTTGAACCGATTGTCAATGAACTCATTGAACATAATTAATTATTTTATCATGAAGTTATTTTTATGTTAAACAATCGTGCTGCAGTCTTATAATGTAATTTCTTCTATTTAATCTTTAATTATAACTTAACTTGGTTGATTTCATAATACAACAATGATAAATATATATAATATTTGTTCTTGAGTATTGAACTATTTCTTTAGCAAACAAGAGATTAACCAGTATTTAATTTTTAGTTTAGAAATGTGATATTTAACACGAATCATGCATTATTTTAAAGGTCAAATTGAGCTTCAAAAATATTTTGAGAGAGTATGCTCTATATACTCTAATAACGATTGGGCACAAAGAGTTTAATAAATAAAGACTTCTGAAATTTGTCTTAAATATGCAATTGCATTTGTGTTGCTATAACACTTTTGAAACTTGTGATTTAAACATATTATAATATTTGTATGGCTATAAGAGCTTTTTACTACGGGCAGAATAATAAGTACAAATTAAAATTTTTAAAATTTTTTTAAACTTATTTTCTTCGAACAGACTGAAAAAATAGTAGCACATAAACCGAAAATTGGCACGAACGGGGTATAAAATTTTAGTTTTAATATTTGCACATTGGGCCAGTGCTATTTACAAGCAACCAGTAATTTTCGTCTCTTGCTCCAATTTATTGTTATGAATGGCTCATTTTCCTTTCAAGTTTTGATTTTATTGCATTCTAGTTCTCAGTAATAAAAATGTTAGAATGTAAGGCATTAATTTTAATTTTAGGGTAATACAATGTACATGTTGCCGGAATGGTTACCGACGAAGATTCAATCTTGGAAGTTGTTATTTGCTTCTAAAATTTTGATAATACCTTGAAATATTGTGTTCTCACTATGCGAAGTAATGTAATTTGGCATGAAAGCTGCATGCTTTCCAAATATTTTAAACGTATTTACTGAATATATATTTTGATACTAGGTTTATATGGAAAAAAGCATTAATGGAAGATGGGTTCTCGCAATACTGTTCATTTTTTTATTGGGCCTTTCGAGGTAAAGAGGAATTTTAAGGGAAAAATGACATTGTATAACCGCTGTAAAAATAATAGGCAAAAAATGTATAAATTTATATATTTTTTGTATATACATATACCACTTGTATATATACATACATATATATGTTATATACAAAAATTATACAAATTTTATACACTTTTTCGGCTATCAAATGTAAATAGTTTTTGGCGCGGGCTAAAAGTGATAATACCCCAATTTTAAGGCTGGTGCATTTTTATTGGGCTATACACCTTGTTAGGCTGTTGGTGGAACAGTATAGAGATAGGAAGAAGGACCTGCACATGATTTTTATTGACCTAAAGAAAGCATATGACAAGGTTCCTAGAGAAGTTCTCTGGAGATGCTTGGAGGCAAAAGGTGTATCTGTTCCTTACATTATGGCGATTAAGGACATGTATGATGGGGCTAAGACACGGGTATGGACAGTAGGAGGCGACTCCAAGCATTTTCCGATTGTTATGGGGCTACATCAAGGCTCTGCGCTCAATCCATTCCTATTCGCCCTAGTGTTGGACGCGTTAACACACCATATTCAAGGGGAGGTGCCATGGTGCATGCTATTCACCGATGACATAGTTTTGATTGATGTAACGAGGGGCTGGAGGTTTGGAGACAGGCTCTTGAGTCTGAGGGTTTCAAGCTGAGAAGGACGAAGACGGAATACCTGGAGTGTAAGTTCAGCGCTGAGCCGGGGGAAGTGGGTGTGGATGTGAGGCTTGACTCACAGGTCATCCCAAGTAGAGGCAGCTTCAAGTACCTTGGGTCGGTTATCCAGGGGGGAGGGGAGATCGACGAGGATGTCACACACCGTATCAGGGTAGGATGAATGAAGTTGAGGTTAATACCTGGAGTCCCGTGTAACAGGAAAGTGCTACCGATACTCAAAGGTAAGTGCTATAAAGCGGCGGTTAGACCAACCATGATGTACGGGGCTGAGTGTTGGGCTGTTAAGAACTCACATACCCAGAAGAGGAGATTAGCAGAAATGAGGATATTGAGGTGGATATGCAGGCACACTAGGATGGATAAGATCAGGAATATTGATATTCGAAAGAAGGTGCGCGTGGTTCCCATTGATGACAAGATGAGGGAAGCGAGGCTCAGATGGTTCAGGCATGTACAGAGGAGGAGCCTAGATGGCCCGATAAGGAGGTGTGAGCGGCTGGTTGTGGAGGGCAAGAGAAGAGATAGAGGGCGGCCGAAGAAGTATTGGGGAGAGGTGATCAGGCAGGACATGGCGAGGCGTCAAATTTTCGAGGACATGGCACTTGATAGGAAGATGTAGAGGTCGAGTATTAGGGTTGTAGGTTAGGAGGTAGTTGATTCTTGTCTTATATCGTACCGTTGTGAGACTAGTCTTGTAGGGTTTTTGTCTAAGCTAGCTAGTGGCAATGTCGTGTCTTACTATTTTGCATTTCAGTGTTGGACCTATTTACTAGCTATCGTTTTTGTTTTTGCTTTTTTTCGTTTTTGCTTTGCATCTTTCTTCTGGATTTCATGTTGTTCATATTTTTCCTATAATTTTTGTGGTGATACTGATATAGTCTTATTTTATTTTGTCTTTTTGTCCTCTTGAGCCGAGGATCTTTTGGAAACAACCTCTCTACCTCTTCGAGGTAGGGGTAAGGTCTGCGTACACACTACCCTCCCTAGACCCCACTAATAAGATTTTACTGGGTTATTGTTGTTGTTGTTATTGCATTTTTATTGAGCTATTTGCAGCCGTAACTTATATTTGTACCACCTTTTAACCTATACCATATTTTTTAAAATTATTTAATTGGTAGCCAGTTGATAAAAAATGTGTAATAATATGACAATAATACCCCTAACCAAAGATATAAAACCTGCATAAGACATTGATCGCGTGACTTGCTACCTCATTCGTGAAAGATCTTCTCCATCCCTAGTCAAAGATCTCCTTCAACCATCGTCAAAGATCTCCTCTCCTCTCTAGTTTTTCATCTCACCAACTTCATCAAAAAACCATAAACTTGAACTAGATTCATCTTCAGATTCAAAATTACAGCTACATTGTAAGTATTGCAATTCATTTTAAGATTTCACATTAGTTTCTGCAGCTGATTGAGCTTCATGATATATGTTTCTGCAATTATTTTCATAATTTGTCCTACTTTTTAAGTGTTGAACTTAAGAAACAAAATCTGAAGTTAGTTCATGTCTATAGAAAATTTTAATAATTTTATGCTACTTACAGTCATTTACAAATCATATTTACTTGTATTCACTTATAGATCTTCAAAACTTTTTAAAACTTCAAATTTAACACATTAAATTTATTGGAATATTCAAAAAAGTATTTCCAGAAAACTTTAACCTAAAACTTCTGAAGTTTCAAGGATATATAAGCTAAAACTTCATGCTGCTATAGCATGAAGTTGTTTCATGTTGATATAGGCTGACAGAAAACTTCAGACTATATGAGTAGTGTTTTCCAGAAAACTTCAGCCTAAAAATTCTGAAGTTTCAAGGATATATAAGTTAAAATTTCATGTTGATATAGCATGAGGTTGTTTCACGTTGATATAGGCTGACAGGAAATTTCAGACTGCATGAGTAGTATTTCCCAGAAAACTTCAGCCTAAAAATTCTGAAGTTTCAAAGATATATAAGCTAAAACTTCATGTTGATATAACATGAAGTTGTTTCACGTTGATATATGTTGACAGGAAAGTTTAGGCTACAGGAATAGAGTTTTCCAGTAAACTTCAGCCTAACAATTATGAAGTTTCAAAGATATATAAGCTAAAACTTCATGCTAATATAGCATGAAGTTGTTTTCAGGTTGGTATAGGCTGACAGGAAACTTCAGCCTAGATGGTTAGTGTTTTGCAAGAAAACTTCAGCATAAAAGGTTTGAAGCTTCAAAGATATAGAAAGAGAACTTCGGACATATATAAAAATAACTTAAGACTGTGTAAATTCTTTTAAAAAAAGCTGGTAGTGTTTTCCAGAAAACTTCAGGCTATAAGGTCTGAAGCTTCAACCATATATAACCTAAACTTCATGCCAAAAAGCATGAAGTTCTTTCACGTTGAAACTTCAGTCTAAAAATGAGTAGTGTTTTCCAGAAAACTTTAGCCTAAAAAGTCTTAAGCTTCAAAGATATATAACCTAAACTTCATGCTAAAATTTTAGGTTGATATAATGTAAGGCCCTGGAAATATTTCTCTAATGATTTAATATTTTAAAGTACGCCAATGGTATTTGGGAATAGCGTGTTAGAGTATTATAGGAGACCCATGGGATAGAACCACATTATTTCGAAATGCAAAGTATATGTTTAAGGTGTATTGAAACATACTAAGGAGTTTTGTGAATGGAAATAATTCGTGTGGAACAAGTAGGATACATTAAGTGGAAAGGATATCTCAATTCACATAATATCCTACTTCAAATGTACTCTGCTACTAAACTATAATGACTTATGAGGTGATCTACCTATCGAATTAAAGCCCTTTGAGTCTAGTTTCTAACGATTCAAATCGTTCATCATTCGGACATTCCTACAAGAAGTTATGATCAAATACCCAAAGGCTGGCCTGTAGCTTGCAGAGCTGATGTAAGACCAGGCTTTAGCCTGGTGAGGCAAGGGGTAATACCAGGCTTTAGCCTGGCAAGGCCAGCCAAAAGCCAGGCTTAACCAGGCTTTAGCCTGGCGAGACCAGCCAAAATCCAGGCTTATTCAGGCTTTAGCCTGGCGAGGCCAGGTCTGTAGCCTGGTCCGGAATTTCGGAAATATCCATTCTTTTATTGTTATAACCCGACCCAACTTCGATAAATAAGCCTTGAAGCTCATTTTGGAGAAAATATCTGACATTTTTAGAGAGAAGTGAGAGTGTTATAGAGAGAGAAAGAAACTCAAGTGCTTTGTTCATCAAGATTTTGTCCAAGCCTTGAANTTAGAGAGAAGTGAGAGTGTTCTAGAGAGAGGAAGAAACTCAAGTGCTTTGTTCATCAAGATTTTGTCCAAGCCTTGAAATCCAACAAGAAATCCCTCAAGTTCTTCATCTAAGAGGTAAGGTTCCATACCCTAGTTTTCAATTTCGAATTTGGGTTAAAAAATGGTTGATTTGGAGTATGATTCTTGGGTGTGAGAGTATTATTTATACATTCATGTACCAATAAGTATTTATGGGGAGATTGTTGAGCTCAAATGGGTAAAGATTGGGTTGTGAAGTGAAAGAAATCTTGTGGAAGAATCTTGTAACCAATTTGCACATATATTGTTAGATAAAATGTTTAAATGAGCTGAGACCATGAATATCTTCCTAATAATGGTTCAATTTTATTATGTCTCAAAATATATTGGGATTGCTAGAATTTCCAGAACGTTGTAGTAATTTAAGGAAAGCTCAAAGCAAGGTTCTCTTGGAATTGGATTCCATGATGTTCCCGTAAGTTCCAAGTATGTTTGTCTCAAGTTCCTTATTCTATGTTCCGAGTTGTTCCTAATAAATTCGATTGTCCCGAATAAGCAAAGTGATGAGAATTGTGTAATCAAAACTTGTCCTGAATGTTTCTATCACATTATATTACCCTTTGGAAATGTGTTCAAGAATGATATGTGTATTAAAATGCTATGTCTTTGAGTCATGTTCCAAATGAAGGTTATGAGGCCATATTGTGTGAGAAAATTTTAATATTCCTAAGACTTTTAATTGCTCATAGGTGTACCTAAAGTATTGATTTGTAAATGTCTTATTGTTGATAATCTATAAAGATGGTTGGAAGTGAAATAAGTGAATTGGGGATATAGAGTGTGGCCAACGTGCCAAGAATTTAAGTTATAATTATGGCTAGTAGTGCAAATGATTTTAGAGGATGTGATAAAGAATATGAAATGAGACGCGACTCAATTGTTTAAAAAGGGATTCGAAAATAGAATTTTCTAAAAGTTTTTGTACTCAATTCATGCCCATAAGTGGCTGCTTTAGCTAATGCTTTGCTTTATAAATATATTCAGGGTGATTTGAGTTCTATATAATCATGTATTGAAATTGTACATTGTCATTTTCTGGGGAAGAGTATTGCAAGAATAAATTGTGTATTGATTGTTTATGATTTTGATGTGTGTTTCAATTGCTGGTTGGTATGCCTCATTCTTTGGGAAGAAACTATGTGTGTTTGAAGTTTCCATTTCAAATGGATTTGAAGTATATGATTTCCGAAATATTCTACATGTTGATATTTGATGGTGATCTTTGAAATTGAAAGGGGTGAAAGTGTGGAATATGCAATACGGCCATTGTGCCATGAAAGAAGAATCTTGTGTATGGACAAGAGAGCCAATGAAATAATATATGTGAATGACTTTGATTGCTAAGTCCCCAAGAGTCATGAACGTAGATAATGACCTCAAGAGGTCATGGGAGTGAATAATAAGATGAAAGGGAGATGTACATTGATAAATGACGATGAACCTTAAGAAAAGGAATTGGGCCCATATGCCATTGAAATCGACTTATTGATTTACCATGCATGCGCTAATGTAATGAGTTATGTTTCTCCATGATGAGCATGAACATGAACATGCCATATTCCAATGATATGAGTAATTACGACGTTAAATGTAATGACAAACTATGTTGCTTTGTGTTTATATATGGTATTGTGATTGTGATACACATTCACCCGCATGTATTGGGGTGAGGCGGTAGGACCGCTTTGTGTAGGGATTGTGGTATTGTGGAATATACCTCCACCCGCATATATTGGGGTGAGGCAGTAGGACTGCTTTGTGTAGGGATTGTGGTATTATGGAATACACCTCCACACGCATATATTGCGGTGAGGCGGTAGGACCGCTTTGTGTAAGGATTGTGGTATTGTGGAATACACCTCCACCCGCATGTATTGGGGTAAGGCGGTAGGACCGCTTTGTGTAGGGATTGTGGTATTGTGGAATACACCTCCACCCGTATATATTGGGGCGAGGCGGTAGGACCGCTTTGTGTAGGGATTGTGGTATTGTGGAATACACCTCCACCCGCATATATTGGGGTAAGGAGGTAGGGCTGCTTTGTGTTGGGATTTTGGTATTATGATACACCTCCACCTGCATATATTGGGGTGAGGCGGTAGGGCCATTTTTTGTTGGGATTATGATATTGTGATACACCTCCACCCGCATATATTGGGGTGAGGCGGTAGGGCCGCTTTGTGTTGTGATTCTGGTATTGTGATACACCTCCACCCGCATATATTGGGGCGAGGCGGTAGGGCCGCTTTATATTGGGATTCTGGTATTGTGATACACCTCCACCCGCATATATTGGGGTGAGGCGGTAGGGCCGCTTTGTGTTGGGATTCTGGTATTGTGATATACTTCCACCTGCATATATTGGGGTGAGGCGGTAGGGCCGCTTTGTGTTGGGATTCTGATATTGTGATATACTTTCACATGCATATATTGGGGTAAGGCGGTANACCGCTTTGTGTAGGGATTGTGGTATTGTGGAATACACCTCCACCCGCATATATTGGGGTAAGGAGGTAGGGCTGCTTTGTGTTGGGATTTTGGTATTATGATACACCTCCACCTGCATATATTGGGGTGAGGCGGTAGGGCCATTTTTTGTTGGGATTATGATATTGTGATACACCTCCACCCGCATATATTGGGGTGAGGCGGTAGGGCCGCTTTGTGTTGGGATTCTGGTATTGTGATATACTTCCACCCGCTTATATTGGGGTGAGGCGGTAGAGCCGCTTTGTGTTGAGATTGTGGTATTGTGATACACTTCCACCTGCATATATTGGGGTAAGGCGGTATGAACGCTTTATGTAGAGATTGTGGTATCGTGATACACCTCCACCCATTTATGTTGGGGTGAGGCGACATTGCCGCTTTGTGTGAAGGTGGTTATAGTAGATCCCCGACTGAGTATCTATACATGTTAATGGAAGCTCTAAATAGATTTTCTTGACGTTGACGGCTATCTAAGCCCATTTATTGTTGCTATGATTCATCGTATTCATTTCGAATTTCTAAGTCTTTGAATTTGTGTACTTGTATTGTGTAAGAGAACACTGTGAACGGTCTATCATACGCATATGTGTACAATATGATATGTGAACACTAGTATTGTGAACATCGGTATTGTGAACACTGGTATTATGAACATTGGTATTGTGAATAGTGATATTGTGAATAGCGGTATATCGGTGTTAATGATCTCCCAAACAAAATTGTATATGAAGTTTGTATTTTAGAAAATTATCATGTTTTTAACTAGACATTTGGATATTGTGGATTGTGACTATTTATTTCTATGTGTTGCTTTTTTTTATATGGGCATTTATTTTGAAAGAGGATTTTTAACTATACATACTAGTGCTATTCGACAGTGCTAACGTCCCTTTTGCCGGGGGCGCTGCATCTTTTAATGGATGCAGGTATACTTCTATAGAATGATATGGACCTTTGATTGTGATCTTTTAACAGTGACCGCGACACTCGCGGTCCAGGACAAAAAGTAGGCCTATGTGATCGCGACCAAAACATCATCAAAATGTTCCTGTTGAGTATATGTTAGGGTATGCCATTACATGTTTCCGTAGAGCGTAAAGGTTTTACGTTCCTATTTCTCTACATGTGTATATGAATCCTTCCCTCTAGAGTCAATGAACCCCATAATTCCATCGACAATATGCGTACAAGTGAAATACTACTAGGCCAAGCCTTTAATACAATCATCGATCCCTAACTCTGCAATAGCACAAGACAACTACTTGGCCAATTTTGCATAGCAGTAACTCATTTGCGATGGCGAATAATGCCAATTTCATGTCTTTATGATAGCAACTTGACCATCGCGATTGCAGTTCACCAAATAGCAGAAGAATATGTTGTAAGCATGTAATTGTTTAACCTAAAACTGTTCCTAAAGTCTTTAATTAGTAACTTAAGTTATTTTTTTATTTTATAGGATTAATAGGAATTTTATTTGTTGTTGTCCTACATTTTTAATTGTAATTTTTGTATTTAATTGCATTTTAGTTTCATGTTTAAAACCATACAAAATCATAAAAATATATTATTATTTTTTTAGTACATGTTAGTAGGTTAATTGTATAATTAGTCGATTAATTAGTGAATTAGGTGTTCAGTTATTTTATAATCAATTCAGGTGGTTAATAGTGAAATTAAGATTAAAAATCAAAGAATTAGGATTTATTTGGCTATGATTTAAATCAGAAAAAGAGGAGAGGAATTTGAGGTCAGAAAGCCAAATAGGTTGTCCAAGCCCAAATCAATCAAGCCCAGTCTCTGTCTTATTACTTTGATCTGGTCCGGTTATGAGTCTGTCACTACAAGCTTCAAACGACGTAGTATTACACAAAACTACATCGTTTTATCGTTTGCCCCTTTATAAACAAAACAAGAACTTAAAGATTAAATTTTTAGAGAATCCCCAAATCTAATTCCTTTTCCCTTTGCCACATTTTGAAATTTAGGGCAACCGGAAATCATCTCTGGTGCCCTCCACCATCCCTCCGCCGGTGGCGCCGCCTACCGTCGTTGCTGGAAAACTCTGAATCATCCCAAAATTACACCTTTGCTTCACCTTACTCCCCTCTAATCTAATCTTTTACTTGCCTCATTCAAAACTCAGCCGAATATCACAAATCAGAATCACAAATATTAAAACCCTAATCTTTTCATCCCTTTTTATTTTAGATCTAACTAGAGGACATATGAACTCCAAACTGGTACTATTCGTTAGATCGTGATGAGGTCTATCGATTGGTACTAGTTTTTACCCCTTTCAACGACCTTTGGTGCCGGTCAACTCGCTGTTGACCGGCTAGAATCTTTGGATTTCTTTCTTTCCTCCTCTTTTTCAGCTTACATCAGCTGTTGTGGCATGTAGCACTGGATGGATTATAAAATCTAAACAAGTGCTTATACTACAATGCCCCATGCTGGTCGGAATCTTTCTTTTCTGATGAGCCAGTTTGAAAAGGTAATCCCCTTAATTTTCTTCTTTAATTGCCATGCATGTTCTATTCGTAGTCTTTTGTTTGAATGTTAGTTAATTAGGTTTTCATTATTTTAGCATGAAGATTCATTTAAGTTCGGTAGTTAGTTGATTGTATATTTGATTGATTCTTAAGTCTGGATACTAAATTAACTACTGTGTTCGGAGCCTTAAATGGAAGTGACTATACATCCTTTAAGATTCAAAAAATAATCACGATTATATTGTGAATTCTGCCTAAAATATTCTTGTGGAACACGCCATAGATCATACCACTTCCCAAACACTTCTCGAGAATAATTCCGAAAATAGGAAAACTATTTGTATTGGTAAAATTTGGCTTTGACATGTAAATAGTTTACATGAAAATATAATGTTGCTTGGGATAACTGTCATTCTAAGGATAAATGAATAGTGAGAGCTTGCCCTCACGAGAAATATCTTCAACCTGATAGCTTCTTTCTAGGGAGATGGGAGTAGTGCCCCGGTGAAGCACTCCTAAGACGACCTCGGAGATCCATTGATGAAACTATAGATCAGAGGCTTTCTTGGTCTTCAATCGCTTGCGAAATATTTAGGATTCACTCGTATCCAATATGTCTGAAACTTATCCCACAACTGGCGATTATCTCGACGATCAACAACAACCTAGAACGACGTGGGGAGTGGAACTTGGGATGTGAACATCAGGCTTAGACTATAAATGCCTATAGTTCTCTCACATATGTCTCATTCTGATGCTGCTCTATTTACCCATTATTATAAGCTACTGCATTTCGTTCTTGTCAAGTTGGGCAATTGGTCTTTACTTTGCGAGCCATGTAGCTCATAAACAATCTTAATAAGATTATTATTTCCTTTTCTTACTTTAATCATGTTATTATTTTCATTTATTGTGTATTTAGTCTAATCAGACGAGTTATTCAACTAAGCTCGAATTTGAACCAATTATTAGTGACCTCATTAAACATAATTAATTAATTTATCCGGAAATTATTTTCGTGTTAAAAAATCGTATTGCAGTCTTATAATGTAATTTCTTCTATTTAATCTTTAATTATAAGTTAACTCAGTTGATTTCATAATACAACGATGATAAATAGATATAATATTTGTTCTTGAGTATTGAACTATTTCTTTTGCAAACAAGAGATTAACCAATATTTAATTTTTAGTTTAAAAATTGTAATATTTAATACGAATCATGTATTATTTTAAAGGTCAAATTGATCTTCAAAAATATTTTGAGAGACTATGCTCTATATACTCTAATAACGATTGGGCACAAAGAGTTTAATAAATAAAGACTTCTGAAATTTATTGTCTTAAATATGCAATAGCATTTGTGTTGCTATAACACTTTTGAAACCTGTGATTTAAACATATTATAATATTTGTATGGCTATAATAGTTTTTCACTACGGGCAAAATAAAAAGTTCAAATTAAAATTTTCAAATTTTTTTAAAACTTATTTTCTCAGAACAGACTAAAAAAATAGTAGCACATAAGCCGAAAATTGGCACGGACGGGGTATAAATTTTAGTTTTAATATTGGAATTTTTATCTTCCTATACACTATTTGAAACTTTATTATAAAAAATGTCCACATTTAGTTAATTACCCGACCTAAACAAGTTTTGTTTACAAAATATATACATTTCACCTTAAAACACCCTTAATCCATTATTAGTGCCTTCAATCAAGGGATTTAGTTATACCTTTTCCCCTTTTCTCTCCTCTTTCCCCTTTTATCTTCAGATCTTCCACCCTTGTAGCAATTTAGTGATCAAGTCAGTGGACAACTCTTTCATCTGGTTGATCACGTAGCCATGTCTTAATAGTACTTACAATTTTGTATTATTTCTTCTAATCCTTTTTCTTCTTCTTCTTTTTAACCCTTCAGTTTTACGTTGGAATTTAGTAAGAATTCCTCTATAATTAACATGAAGATTAGGTTAATATTTGGGGATAACTTTTTACAAGTTCTTTTTATCGGGATTCAAGATAAAACCAAAATTCTAATTTAAATCCTTAAAAAGGAATCAAACTCTGTTACCTGCCCATCAAGTTTATTTAATTATTATCCAATTAAGAACTTGTTGAAGTTGCTATTCAAAATACAAAATCAGAAGGGCACCCATTTCCAAAGAATTATATCCTGTGCTTTTCACTTTCTTTAGGTAGGAGTAATAATTAATAGGACATCCCTAGTTAGATAGAATATATCTGGAGGGCATTATTCTACAAATCATACTCAACAATGGTTATACTTTTTCCTGCAAAATAAGATGGAATCCTTCTTGCATGTAATGCTGAAGATAGGTAAGTTTACCTTTTATGAGAAGTCGATCTGAATTAAGTTGCAAGGTAATTCATGAAATTAAGTAATGTTTTAAACTGTTTTAACACGTTTAGGCAAAGAGCTTAAAAGCACAATGTAAAAGCACAACTAATCTACAACTTTCATACATTATTTCTACATAGTTAAATACAACTATAATATCATACAACTACAATATAATTTTTATACAATATGTCCTTTTTATATTTTGTATCTAATTTATACATAGTAAAAATAAATTTCATACAACTAATTATATATTATACAACTTATCTATAACTTATCTACAACTTTCATACGTTATTTCTACCTAGTTATATACAACTACAATATCATACAACTTAAATATAGTTTTTCAATATTGTTCAACTTTCATACAATATTTAAATAAAATATATATATATAAACAACAAAATATAATTTTACTATAATTTTACTACAATTTCATAAGTATAATGTATGCCATGTCTTCTTCTTCTTCTTCTTCTTCTTCTTCTTCTAGTTTCAATCTGAAATTCAACCAAAATCAAGTCTAATATTCACCAAAACACCCTAAAAATGAGATATATACTTCAAACAATATTTTCAATTGTTAGCAACAACACCCAATCCAAACAAATATTGGTTTTTGAAAACCCAAATTCGAATTCAAAACCTTTTAATAGCTGTCAATGGTGGAATTGCTACTCTCTTACTGGAATTAGGGCTGGTTTTCGAAAGTGTTTTCTTCTTCATTAAAAGTTAAGCAAACAACAAACGTTAATGGAGGTGTGTGGTAGAGTATTTAGAGCTTGAATCTATAAAAATGGATAGGGATTTTTAAAGAAATGTGAAAAAAAAATAGACTGATTTTGAAGAAGAGTGAAAATAGGTATTAATGGAGGGATACTGAATTTTGTGGAGAGAGAAATGTGGGTGAGTGCAAGATACGTGGTGGGGTGGGGTGGAAGATACGTTAGAGTGATTTTAGGACACTAATTATTATCATTAAATGCCTAAAAATATATATATAATTGGTAATTTGGTATATAATATGTAATTATATTAAAACTTGAGTAGAGAGGGTAATAAAAATTGAAATAGTATATAGGAATGTAAAAATTTCTATTTTAAATAGCGGGCTTAAAAGTGACTATTGCTACATTTCACCCCCTAAAAACTCATAGTAGGCCCAATATGTGACCATCCCACCCAAATTTTCTTTTTAAAGTGGCTTATTATGAATATTTTTAGGAAAAATATTTATATACATAGGCTTATAGGACTAAGATGCACCTCCTTAAGCGGGCGACCTTTTCAAGAAGTATTACGGAGGAATACTTCTTCTGGTAAAAAGCAAAGGTGTAAGCAAGCTTCTTACATCTTATAACATAAAGCAAGGTGTAAGCAAGCATTTCTCCAATCAGATTGACATGAGTGAGCCAGGTTTAAGGAGATTTCTACGTGTTGAAACTAATTCATCATGTTTTAATCTGTTTTCTTTTTCTTTCTTTTTTTGGTTCTCCTGATATTCAACACTCGTTTTAGGGCCGACTAAGGGATCCCACTTTGGGGTAAAATACTCCTTGGCAACTCTATTTCCGGAGCTCGAGCCTGGCAGTAAGTTGGCCTAGTCTCTCGCCCAGCCTTCGCCTTCTTCAGTGGCCAAGTTGAAGCGTTCAACATCGGCCTACCACCTTTTTTTTTCAAGGTGAGCTCGAGCCTTCTGATTGAGGATAAAGGATACTTACCCCCGCCACAATCTGTAGTAGTGAATCTGTTTTCAATTTAACCAGCATTTGCTCTGTAATCCGAGTGTCCTCCACTAGGTAACACGTAATGATTATTCATTACCTAGTGAATTTGCTTTCACCTTGAAGGACATAATTTTATCAGTTACATCCTGCCCTACTTGATGGACGAGTGTGCTGCTTCTGAATCTTTTGGTTCTTGCATTCATCAACTGCATGCAATCATTCATGAAGCTGAAACTGCAAAGGGATTAGGGGATAAATCTTCGGAAAGATACTGCCATGAGCTTCCAAAGAATTAAAGTTCCCATGACTCTCTGTAACAACAACTGGTTAAACTACATTGATATTGTGAATACTTTACATTATCCATGTATACAATTTAAATCATAAAAGATATGACATGCTTATCCTCCTGAGATAATTAAAAACGAAGAAGTAGATATTTTGATATTGGTTACATAAAATTGTGTGCTTCATTGTAGAGGCAAGAAGTGAAGAAAGATCAAATTTCTCCCAGTTTTTCATTCTTTGCTGCCAACTTCCCTAATTCGTCCAGCTTACCCACCAGATAATAAATTCAACGAAATAACCTTGACTGCAGTATGAAGCCACAGCATCCCATTAATCTATTTCAAGAAAGAGAGACTTGACATCGACATGTGGATGGCCACAAGCATTCGAATCACAAACCGTTGGGTGAGTACAGGTGGGCAGGTTTTGTTGGCTTTTAGCTGTTCATACCGGAACAGTTGTCCCACCTGGTATTTCTGATTACCTTTGCGAGAAGTATGGGTGTTTTAGAGCCTCATCGACACTAGGTCGATCTTCCTGAAATGAGGATGCAGTAAACAGCCAGAGAGTCAGATACTAATTTCATCTCAGTTAATTAACAAGGAGAAATGCCAAATAGACAACATATGCATCAGATGTAGGTTTTAGGCGTTAAGACTTTTTGAAGACAGAGCTTACAGGATTCCATTGTAATAATTCACGTACTAGTCGCAGTGCCCATATGTTTGGGAACCTGCAGCAATAAAAAATATTCTCAGTGAGCTAGCAACTTGAAACTTTGTTGCCTCATAGTTTGTCCTTTTGATCAGGGTAAAAGGCATCGGAATTCTGGTAGGGAGTTCGGAGAGCAGACATGAATACAAACCCTATCTTCAGAGGATCCCTGTTTTTTATTTGATGAGAAAAGAACTCTTCAGAGCATTTCCACGGAGCTGGTGAAACTGAGGCCTGAATGAAGAAATAAGAGTTTAAATGAACACAGATGAGCTCTAAACACTGAAGCTAATCATTCCCAATCTCTAAAAATTATCACGGCTATAACACAGGTACACGTTTAGTGGTATACCTCAAACATTGAATAAGCTATCAGAATAGATGGTGGAAAGATGTGAATTGTGAATGATTCACCCCAGTAGTTAGACTAAGAAACTAATATCATAAAAAAGCAAATAAAAGTGAAAAGAGCATTTTGACAGATAAAATCTGAAAATACTGACCGACACCAGTTAGCTTTTCAAACTGCAAATGTGGAGAAGTGAGACTCGACTAATTCAGTCTACTTATCAGACAAATGATACGTCACAAAACCATTAGGCTCAGAAGTTTGGGAAAAGC
Source organism: Nicotiana otophora (assembly GCA_000715115.1). Classification (NCBI taxonomy): domain Eukaryota; kingdom Viridiplantae; phylum Streptophyta; class Magnoliopsida; order Solanales; family Solanaceae; genus Nicotiana; species Nicotiana otophora. Next base: position 30,214 of record AWOL01S0043835.1, on the reverse strand, counting down.
ATTTCACGGATTTAATGTGAAACTGAATCACAATATTCCACCACCTAATACTTCCTGTTACATGTGAGGTGTTCTTTTACACGGTATAAAACTTCCAAAACTAGTCGGCTTCAGAATGTAGGGAAGGCATTTTTCACAGGTTAGATATAAAAATGAAATACGTTTCCACCACCTAATATCTCCTGCCATAAACAGGTATAAAACTTACACCATCCAGGGAAGTGTTCAAATAACAAACACCCACTTATATTGGTAAAGAAAGGGGAAAAAATGAAAAATATGAGATAGAAGAATAAAGAATCAGTTGGATGACATTGAATAAATCTAATCCGTATTGGTGTAACTTGAACATCATTGCAAGAGCTTGAACAAAGGTGATCTTTAATGACGTACTGATTGCTCAATACACAACTAAAACAAACCCACTTTGCAATAGTTCCAAGTAAGTGTCAATACTTTATCACATTGAAAGTGCCTAAGAAATACTTGTCATTACAACAACAACAACAACAAACCCAGTATAATCCCACAAGTGGGGTCTGGGGAGGGTAGATAGTACGCAAACCTTACCCTTACAATGAATGTAGAGGGGTTGTTTCCAGTAGACCCTAGACACGAGAAAAAATGAGAAAAGAGAAATAGCAACAAGCAATAACAATACTTGTCATTGTCATTGTCAAACATAAATCTCTCAGACAAAACCCTGGCAACACACAGGATGTCTGTGGACGAATAGATTTAGAAGAAGACCACTCACCTGGTCATATTTTGACCTAGTTTGATGAAGTTTTGAGGTAACTCCAGGGCTCAGAATACACATTTCCATGAAAGATCTAAGCCTGTCAAAAAATATATTGCAGCGCTATATTTAGCAGAATGCCAACCTAACTGGAAAGAGTAAGAGCAATCCTTCAAACCAAAATTATCTTTTTCATGCTCCCATCATCAGACAGTAAATGTGTAAAGCTCCTTTCCTCTATTAATTGATACAAAGTAAAAAACCTTTCCTCTCCAATGCAATGACTAACAAGTAGCACAAATTGATTAGAGCAAATCTCCATCGAAGTATCTTATATAAATTAATACGAGTGGAAAAAAATTGAAATTCATTTGTAATAAGACTGTTGGTGATTTGTAAGGAAAAAGCCCGAAATCTTACGGGGTTTATGGATAAACTTTTCCTTACAAGTACTCAATCATATACGAAGCATAATATGATGTTTTCCATTAACAGAAGTACCAAGCACTCGGCACCTGCCAATTGGCTTAAGATTGTTTCAGGAATTTAACTTCCTTTTTATTTTCTAATGAATCGTAGTCATTTAAAATGAAATTTGAAATCTAAATCAGTTGTTATTAGATACCAAAGTGACACCACGTATTTCAATCAAAATTCCCGGCTGTGTCTTAATATGTGATTAAGGTACACATAGCAAGTCAACTACAAAGAAGAGTAACTTCAGATTCTTGTTAGAATGTTAACTGTTAGCGATATAATGTTAGAGTAGAGTATTAGAAGAGTAATGTAATTGTGTTAGACGTCCCAGATTGAAAAATATAACATGTCTTGTATTTAACACCTATAAATAGGTGTCTTATATTCATCAAATCATCAGGTCTTTAATACATCTTCTATTCTCTTAAAATTCTCTCACAGTACAACTCTATTCTTTCTCCATATTCCCATCACCTTAAACACAGATTGCTGCAGAAATATAAGTCATGGCTAAGACATAGTTTCATCAACTTTTAATCCTCAAGGTTCTGATTTCGATTGTGCAGAAATCAGACACCTTGTCTTCAGTGGTACTTAAGGCAGATCGACTACATCTTTTTGTGCAGGATTAACTGAAGACAATGTTATACTTATATATACTACCATATTGTAAAACAAGATACCAATCACTTTCCACATGGAAAAATAATCAAAATAAAATGTAACATATATGGTTAACACGTGAATTTTTTTCCAGGAAGTCGAAAAAGTACTCTATCGAGTTGGCATAATCATTTCTAAACTGGACTTACTTGTAAGCTAGCTCCTTCAAGCTTTCGTTCCAACCCTCTAGGTGCTGATCTAAAAGAGCACGCGTCCTAGAACTCACCTGAAACACGTCTGGAGTACCCAAAACCAGTTCTAAGATCACTACACCAACACTCCACATGTCATACCTGTTCAACACAAACATAATGAGAAGCTCTGTGAGACTAGTGTACGTAACATTTACAATAAACACTTATGATTAAGCTGATGTTCTTGAGTTTTTTTTTTTTTTTTTTGGATAATCGTAGTGTTCGGGCCAGCTTGCGCGCACCTCGACTAATTCCACGGGATACATACCACCTCCAACCAGCAACAGGTACCAGGTAACTCTATCCACCAAGGCTTGGATAGATGGGAAGATATCACCTAGTATTTTTTGCCTGTGCTGGGTGGGATCTGAGACCTCATAGGTTCTCACCCACTTCATTTACCACTAGGCCATACCCTTGGGTGCGGTGATGTTCTTGAGTTAATGAATGAATTTACATTAAGTGAATACCAATCATAATGATGAATAAAAATCTGGTTGCCTTCAGGAGTCATTCAGTTCCAAATTAGATACTCAAAAGACGCATATGATGAATGCACAACTTATGTTATACAATTGTGGAGACATAATAAATGGCATATAACCAAAACTAAAATTCAGAAGTAACAAGAACCTGACATACTTCATAGTAGTGAGAGTCAGCCCTTGATACCAACTGGCATTCAAAAGAGCTTCAGGTGGAGTATATTCATAAGTTTGTTCAGCTCTGTAAAAAAGAAAAGGAAATAGAAATGAGAAAAATAAAAAAAGTAAGAATATAAAAAGGTGGTGAAATTCCTCTATGTATCACAGAAAAAATGGCTAGGAGCAGCAAAAGAGAGCATATGATTTTTTAAGTACACATTTCTCAGCACAAAAAGTAGAAGACAAACATTCCATCATTTGGGTTATCACCAAATTCATGTTCAGCCCATACTTCGAGAGATTGTCGGAAGCCCTGTGATTAGTCCATATGAAAGTAGGGAAATGGTAATGCTCAACTGGTTATCCCAGTGCTTGGATCAAATGGACAACTAGTAACCTAATGCTAGCAGGATAACTGAAGAACTAGATTAATCAGTGATACACTGAAACAACCATACATTTTCCACGATGGCAATGTCTTATTTGGGTTGCATGTCCCGTGATGTGTCATCCTTGTTGTTTTTGATATACCAACCTTTTCACCTTTAGATCAACCGACTTAAAATTACTTTATGTAAGTGCCATATATGCTCTACGGCATAGGCAGACAACTAGGGCGGGTGGTGGAACCACTGATTACAGTATTTGTTTAGTTCAAATATACATGCTACTATAATACTCAGCCAGCAAACTGGGAGGGAGAGATCAACAATGCTACTCATCTTATATCACCATAATAGACAAGGGTTACAAAGACGACCGCACCATGATCGATTAGTGGGAATAAATAAATATCAATAATATAAAGAACTCAGTAGTGCCGTCAAGCAATAGCTGCATAATGCAGACGGTATACAAACATGATAGGAAATGACATCTGAATTCTATATCAGTTGACAATATTTGATCTTAGTTGGCAGGCATAGAGTCACATGACACTATAGACGGCACACCCAAAAGAAAAACCACCACTCTATAACTAGGATTTACAAGTAAATGTACACTACAAGTTCAAAGTGCCTAGATGTCATTCAGTTAAAAGCAAAAAGAGCCGAAAAGAAAGATTCAGCAAATATGATACCTTGAAGGCCCAATAGACCCATACAAGTGCTTCAATGTGAAATCATCCACTGCGCTACCAAAGTCAATAATACGCCTGAAAAGTGGTAAAGCTACTCAGAATAGGCAAGAAAAACGTTAATTATTATCCATCTACCAAACTATTAACTCATAATATCCAAGTCAGTGTGAGTCAATGTCCAATATGGGACAACTATTTTATTGAGTAATGACAACTTTAGTTAGAGGCTGGGAATATTCGTGCTTCCTCTTTCCTTTTGATGACTCAAAAATACAACTTTAACCTTTAATAAAGGTAGAGAAACATTCTTTCCAATCCAAAAAGACAAGCTAAAGAGAATCCTCTTTTTTTTTTCTTCTTAGCCCATTCTGTCCTCTCCTTTCCCAAATTCCATCATCTCCACCCTGGCCTCTTTTTCCTTCTTTTTCTTGCCAGACCTCTCATTCTGAGGAAACAAGTACTAGATACACACAGTGATTAACTTTCACTGAGACTACAGAAGTTTCTTGAATCAAGGGAAATCTCTGAATTTGTGGAATAAGAAATTCCTGAATGCAGGAAACAAGAGTAAATTGTGTGCATACACTTCTCCACCATTACAAGGAAACAAGATACTTTTATGCACAGTCAACTGTCACTAAGACCAAAGATAATTCAGAAAGGAGATATTAGAAGTGATGTGTTCCTGTGCTAGAACTATAAGAGCCATTTTAGGAAAGTTAAGTTCTTAGGTTGAGTATCATCCCACATCGATAAATATCATAGGTGTTGTGTTGACACCTATAAAATCGACCATCTTGTATTCAATAAATCATCAAATCATCAATAAATATCTTCTATTTATCTATTTTCTCACAGTAGCAAATACTTATGTCAGAGAATTAAGAAACTCCTGGAAGGAGGAAATAAGACCACGTTGTCTTCATGGAAATTAGTTTCTCAACCATTCCGAGGAAATAAGGCACTTACGAAGAGAGACTGTTACTGAGACTAAATCAGTGAACTTAAATCCCTGGAAGTAGGAAAAAGAGTACATTTTCAGCGCATAAATTACTTTCCCAGACACTTGATGACGTATCACGAAGTGGGAACCCAAAGGACGCAAATAAGAAAGCTACTTTGCTGCAACAGGGTTTCAACCGAAACACGAGGTCATGTATTTGAGATTTCACTCAAGAATCTACAATAAACATCCAGCAGTATTAGCAGTTGACTATAATGTAGAAGACAACTCAACACAAAAGATGTGGAAGAAATAGATAAGTTGACGTACATCTTAGTTATATAATTCTCATCTTCATTTGGATGCCCTTTCAAGCACCTCCCAGAATCTTGATCCTCAAAGCAAACGACCATATTCTCTTGCATAAGACAATCAGAAAGCATACTAGTATAAAATTCCATCCTATACATAAAAAACTCATTGATATGTCATAGAAAACTTAAAGTGGAAAGCCTAAGACCTAAAACAATCAAAGAATTGACAATTGTACTTCACATGCATATAGACAGTGAATACTTAAAACAAAGCTAAGAAATTACATAAACCAGATTCTTTAAATAAGCTAAGAAAGAAAGAGCGAGATCAGCAATGTGTATAAGCATGAATTTCATGGATGTTTAATTTAGCATCAGTGAGAAAGTAGAAAGCTAAAAAAAAAAAAAAATACAGCTGACAATCAAAATTTATAATCAGTAACTCAAGAGAAAACCATCATCAAACATTCTGGAAACTTCTTTTAAACTCAGTTTGACTGGGCTGGCATATCGAAAGCATATCTTTTTGTTCTTACAGTTCCTTTTTGTCTCAGTTATAAGTTATAACATAACTATTCATCCTAAAACTTTAACTGGAATCCGACAAGAAGTAAGCTCCAACTCTAATTTATGCTGAGATAGTCCTAGTCCATTTTTCTCTTCAAGGCTCAAGCATAATCATTTTGCGTATTGACGTTCTGTATCCGGCCAGCTTGGCGCATCTCAGCGGATTCACTGGGCAGCTGGTAAAGCAACAAGCACAGGTGTCGCCTTACACTAAGCTAGGAGTACATTGGCTCAGACTCAGTGTTGTAACTGAGACTCAAAACCTGGGATCTCCAGGTTATTACTCCTATGTCTCAACCACCCAGTCAGGATTCAGGAATCAAAGCTCAAATGTAACTTAAGAATCATAGAAAGATAAACAGAGGAAATAGTACTGTTCTTCAATTCAATTTCGTTGGAATAATCAAGAACATATATTGATTTTATTTATGGTACTTCTTTATCTTCACTATTTTTGTTTGAGTTACATTGAATGATGTTCCAAAGGTTCTTTAGTTTTGAAGCAACATCATCCTGTTCCAACAATAATATATCTTCTAATACTTCAATCTGCCCAGATCCTTAGTTTGGAAGTGCTGAAACAGATGCCGCTTCAGATTAGTAATATCATCCTGATCATTGCAAGTAATAACAATATCATCAACATAAACCACCAGATAAATACACAGATTAGGAGCAGAAAGCCGACAAAATACAGAGTGATCAGCTTCACTACGAGTCATGCCGAACTCCTGAATAACTGTGCTGAACTTACCAAACCAAGCTCGAGGGGACTGTTTCAAACCATATAGTGACCTGCGCAATCGGCATACAAGACCACTAGACTCCACCTGAGCAACAAAACCAGGTGGTTGCTCCATATAAACTTCTTCGTCAAGATCACCGTGGAGAAAAGCATTCTTAATGTCTAACTGATAAAGAGGCCAATGACGTACAGCAGCCATGGACAAAAAGAGACGAACAGATGCTACTTTAGCCACGGGAGAAAAAGTGTCACTATAATCAAGCCCAAAAATCTGAGTGTATCCTTTTGCAATAAGACAGAGCCTTAAGCCGATCAACCTGGCCATCCGGGCTGACTTTGACTGCATAAACCCAACGACAACCAACAGTAGACTTACCTGAAGGAAGAGGAACAAGCTCCCAAGTGCCACTCGCATATAAAACAGATATCTCGTCAATCATAGCCTGTCGCCATCCTGGATGAGATGTGCCTCACCTGTAGCTTAGGGATAGAAACAGTGGACAAAGATGATATAAAAGCATAATGAGGTGATGACATACGATGATAACTTAAACCGACATAATGAGGATTAGGATTAAGTGTGGATCTTACACCTTTGCGAAGTGCAATTGGTTGACTAAGAGGAGACAAGTCCGCAGTAGGTGCAGAATCTGATGCAGGACGTGAATCACCCGGGCCTGATGTTGGACGTGGACGACGATGATAAGTCAAGAGTGGTGGAGCTGCAGAAGGTTGAACTGGACTAGGTGGTGGAACTAGAGCTATAGGTGGTGGAACTGGAGCTATAGGTAATGGAGCTGCAACTGGAGCTGCATATGGTAGAACTGGAGTCGTAGAGGGAGATGAATGGGAGATAGTGACTGAATCTCCAAAAGATGAAACTGGTAGCACCAGAAATATCTAAGTGATTACCTGGACCTGTGAAGTATGATTGGGTTTCAAAGAAGGTAACATCAGCGGACATAAGGTACCGCTGGAGGCCAGGAGAATAGCATCGATACCCTTTTGCGTTCTCGAGTAACCCAGAAATACGCACTTAAGAGCACGAGGAGCTAACTTATCTTTTCTTGGAGTAAGGTTATGAACAAAACACGTGCTTCCAAAGACACGGGGTGGAAGAGAGAACAAAGGTAAGTGGGGAAACAGGACAGAGAATGGAACTTGATTCTGGATAGCTGAAGATGGCATACGATTAATAAGATAGCAAGATGTAAGAACTGCATCCCCAAAAATGCAATGGAACATGAGATTGTATGAGTATGGTACGAGCAGTTTCAATAAGATGTCTATTCTTTCTTTCAGCTACCCCATTTAGTTGAGATGTGTACGGACAAGATGTTTGATTAATAATCCCATGAGAGTTCATAAACTGCTGAAATGGAGAAGACAAATACTCTAGGGCATTATCACTACGAAATGTGCGGATAGAAACCCCAAATTGATTTTGAATTTCAGCGTGGAAGGTCTAGAAAATAGAAAACAACTCAGATCGATTTTTCATCAAAAATATCCAAGTGCACCTGGAGAAATTGACAATGGACTAAAGTAAAAGGTGACGTTGCTCGATTATCAAGACGCTGAGGGAAATGGGAGCGTGTATGCTTACTGAGCTGACATGACTCACACTCTAGAGTGGACAAGTGAGATAAACCAGGTACCATTTTCTGAAGTTTTGACAAACTGGGATGTCCCAACCGTTTATGTAATAAATCTGGTGAATCGGTAACAGGACAAATTGTTGAAGGAAGACAAGATGTGAGTCCATGTGATTTTGCAAGGATAAGAAAATAAAGTCCATCTGATTCATGCCCGTTACCAATGATCCGCCCTATAATGCGTTCCTGTATAAAAGCAAGGTCATCAAGAAATAAAACAGAGCATTTAAGTGATTTGGCTAAGCGACTAACGGCTATGAGATTAAAAGGACTACCGGAAACATAAAGAACTGAATCTAAAGGTAAGGAAGGAAGTGGACTTGCTTGACCTATTCCGGTTGTCGTGGTTTGAGACCCGTTGAAATAGTAGCGAAAAGAGATTTGTTACCAGAAATATGATCAGATGTACCTGAATCAATGACCCAAGACTCAGATGTTGAAGATTGGGAGACACAAGTCACGCTACTATTTGTTTGAACAACGGAAGCTATCCCTGAAGATGTCTGTTTACATGCTTTGTACTGAAGGAACAAGATATAATCCGGTAGAGAAACCATTCATACTATTGGATCCCATTTTGCTATAATTTATTTCTCAAAATCTTGACTAAAAGTACTAGGGTTAACTTGAAATAGTGAAAATCGGTAACTCCTGCGGGAAAACTGAAGAAATAGCGGGGAAAAAACTGTTCACAGCAGAAAAACAGAACATTATTTTACGCGCCGGAAATATTGTTCACGCCGGGAAACACTGTAACTCGTAGGAAAATTCCAAAGTTGTCGGAATTTATTGGGAATAGCAGTGGTCGACTCGGAATTACTGTGCGAGTAAGCTTTCCTGAAGGAAGTTCGTCGGAATCCGGCGCGTGCACAGATCTCACCGGAAAATTTGGAGTCTGCCCGGCGCGTATGAGTTTTCCGGTGGGATTTTCTAGGGTTTGATCGCGGAACTACGGCAAACCTTGTGGTGGTGTTGGTTTGTTCACAACACTGATAAATAGTGACTTTGACGCAAACAGTCACTTAGGTTACCGGAAAAATACATGGTGACTGAGTTCTTTCTTCCCGGATGTCGCTGGAATGACGCACATCGATCTTTTCTCACTGAAGCTCTGATACCATGTGAGAAAGCACGGGAGAAAATATTATTAATTATCTAAAGTGTTGTAAAACGCCCTATTTATATACAGTGATTACATAATAATAGGTATCTACTTCCCGATGTGGGACACTATACACGACTAACTACTTAACACTAATATCCATGGTTGTTGATCTCATCAGTTATATTGCACAAAGTTTAGATAAGAAAGGCCAGCAGAAAAACAACTCCTTTAGTGCATGTCGGTTAAGTGTATGAGATGTAATCTTCTTATATGGCCTTGTATTTTCAATTGAGCTAACTTTTGGGATTGAGTTAGATGTAAGGTCTATTTTCAAAACATGGTTTTAAAGCAAATAGAGGTCTTTGGTTCAAGTATAACCGCCACCTTTTATTAAATAAGAAATTTCACGTGCTTGACCCGTGAAAAAAAATTCATTCTTGCACGTGAGGTGTGTCGAAGCCATAATTAAGTAAATAAAGGTGTGCCTTCATTTATCAAGTAAATAAAGGTGTTTCAAACCTTGCCTTCTACACTTTTCCTTATAAAAAAAAAGGTGTGCCCTATTTAACAGCTTAATCTTTTAGATGAGATGGTCACACAAATCAATATGATTTCAAAGCCAGACCTACCCCTGACGTTGGGCTACCCAACAATGGGGCACCCGTTACTCCACGCTTCCAGATTTCCTAGCCTTAACGTGCAGGGTGGCATTAAATGCCACACTGGTTAAGTGTGTGTGTTGTAGTCTCCTTATGTAGTCTTGAAAATCTTCACCACTTGAGCTAGCTTTTGGAGTTAAGTTAGGCTCAACATACATTTTCTTAGCAGATATTATACTTATAGGGATACAAGATGTGAAGTGATACAAAACCTTGTCATTTAGTAAAATCTTTGTTTCGAACCACTCTGAAGCTGAGAAGGGTCTTCTCCCCGAAACGAATCAGTTTATCCTCTCTTTTTTCCTTATTCTGTTACTCGACCTAAAACCTCCAAAAATGTGGCTGAGGTTGATTGAAGATGATGTTAAGCAGCATGCAGAACCAGTGCTGAAGTGAGTACACCGTGAAGCATTCAGAATTTCATTGTGGCCTTAGCTATGTGTAACATCAGATAAGTAGCCTTTACCAATATTCAAATAAAAATCAGCTGCTATAATTATAAGTTTATAACTCTAGAGTGTATTTTCCGATCCTTTTTGATATTTTTGTACAAAGCTTTTTCAATTCTTAACGGGCAAAACGCAGCTGAAGTTTTGGACATATTCTGGTGACACATTACCCGCAGGTATTTCAACCATCAACTGATGTGTAACAGAGCAGAAGTAAGACTCCTTTGCACAGTAAACTGTGAGTACTACACATAGGACTCTTGGCATGCAGCCTCTTGGTCTATTCAGGACAGTCCAAGTAAACAGCTTAGATAACAGATAGCTACCACAAAGACAAAAGTGACAATATCTTTTAACTTTTCGAGAGAAATTAGCTATAAAAAATTACAGAAGTGCATGTAATGAAAAACTCTTACCAGGTTTTATATCTCTATGGGTGATATTACGATCATGACAAGATTTAAGTGCCATCAACTGCATAGAACAGAAATATTGAAATGAATAGCTTCATGAGGAAATGGAAGATCATTCATCAGGATGGAATAAGATACTTGGAGGACCCTTTCAAATAAGAAAATGGTATGGTGCAAGCAAAGTAATCAAAAACATGATATTCCGATTATTAGTAATAGTTACTTTCATATGAAATGTGAAATTCCCGCAAGGCAAAACCCCAGCTTTCATTACTACATGACTAATTCTAGATGATTAAACCTGCAGAAGATGACATTGGAAACAAGAACATTCTAAGTCTTTAGACTGGCGATGTGGCAATCAACTGAACAATGTTTTTGCAAGCATGTTTAGCACTTTAGATTAAACTTGCAGATGATAGTGGAAACAAGAACATTTTGGGCCGTTATGATTGACAATCTGGCAATCAACATGAAAAATGTTTTTGCAAGCATGTCTGGCACTTCTGTGCTATGCAGCCACCTCAACATAGGAAATCCCAAAAATTTCCAGCACGCTCCTGACTATAATCCATAAGGAACAGAAAAAGATATCTACAGTATACCATCGTCTAGAAAATGCCAAATGGAAGATCTTATTAACAACCAAGCCAAAGTAAGGATGAAAAAAGCTACTAGAGCACAATGCAATGTTTAAGGAACAACATCTCAACAATTATTTAATGCAGAGAGGAAAAAATGATAAAAAGAAGGATTGGAATAGCACATCAAAGAAATACCAATTGCCGAATCAGATTGCGCATTTCCTCTTGCCCTGCTTCTGTTGTTTTCAACCATTTCCACCATTTTGAAGGATGCAATATCTGAATATGCTTTATATTTTCATTTCCTTCCTCCGAATTATTTATCACTTCTTCAGCGGTATAGAGAAGCTTTGATAAGGATATCCCTTCATGGCGAAACACAAGCCATATATCATTGGATCGAGACTCAAAAGACTCGACATATCTGGCAATGTGATTAAGACCCTCCTCAGGGGCAGCTCTCAGCGTTTCCTTCTTTTTACCATATACTTTATCGAACTTCAAGGAGCCCTGGATCCCTAGATCCACTGCTGCATTTCTTTCCACAGGATCATGAAAATCTGGTCGTATATTTAACAGGAGGGAATTTGATTCTTCAGCTCGCAATGAACCTCCAAGAACAGTATGAGCATTCAAGAAAATTTCACCAAAATATTTCTCCCGTAGCCCACTTAAATAGACAGAGGTGCCTTTCTCCACCTGTTAGCAGTTGCTAGCCTTAATCAACAGAAATGCTTCGATAACAATACAGCAGAACTGAATACCAGTCTCATGCTAATCTAGGTGTACACTAACCAAAACAAAAGCAAAATTTCTTAAAATCAAGATGTACAGCTAGCCAGAAAAAACAAAAGGAAAACAACTTAAAAATCAAGGTGCAAGAAAGGCAGAAGAAAAGAAGCCTAAAGGTCTGATAGAAAAGATCATCACATGCTATACATCACAGCAAGGTTCTGAGAAAATATTAGAGAAATTCGGAAACAGATGCTTAGACCGCAAAGTTGTTCAACATTAGTGGTGGTGCTTTTTTATGGATTTCCACTTCAAGGATTTCTCCCGTTGGACTTCAAGATTTGGAATATGAAAAGTATGTTGTTGCTAGAATCACAACACTGTATTTCTTCTAAAGAATCTGAGATGTGGATCATCCTGATGTAGTCCTCCTGTTAGAACCGAGGTTTGAAACCAAGCTCCCCCTCAGAAGGATAGATGGAGCAATTTGGTGAGATCCAATGTAATCCAACTTTCGATTCACTTGTGGGATAAAGTGAACTGTATCTTTTTTGTGCTAGTTGACCTACGTCGCAATCTTATTGTTGGGTGGGACTTCACCTTTGAACCGTACCGGACAAGTTTTTGTCTCATACAGCAAAGGCCGAAGACCAGGGTAAGTTTAGAAGAGATGGAAAACCTAGCTCCTGCCAATTAGGACGCGGATAAGCTTGTAAATGCTGGACAAAAGCCATGTTATCTTTTTTATTTATTTATTTATTTTATTTATTTCTTTTGCATGTTATCTATTTTATTTATTCACTTATTTATTTATTTTGCATGAAGAGACTTGCCGAGGAAGTTTATACCACAGGTTTGTCACTCATGGAGAGTTTGGGTTAGTGTGTCAACTACTTCAATCCCTATATAACCTCAAACAATCTCAAGAGTATGGTTGGCTGATTAAGTTCTATTGTCCAGCAATTTGGCATGCTTCAAAGTGAGGAAGATCATTCAGTATTGGCAATTGTATTTTCTTAATTGTTTATGTTAATAACATTGTTATAACATGTGAGAATTATGAAATTACCATTCAACACAGACATCTCATCGATCAACTCCAGACCAAGAAGACTCATAGAAACTGAAATACTTCGGAGGCACCAAAGTTGCACAATCTAGCAGTAGTATTATTGATTCACATGTTGGTTTCCAAGGAATACATAAATTGGATATGCCGAAAGAAACTGGTATGCTGCATTAAGAAACTAATGATACCCTTATAGATCTAAATGCTAAACTTGTTCCTAGAGAAGGAAGCCTATATAAGACCCAGGTTAATATAACATACCTACAGGCAAATGTAATTATGTTACGGTTATGCGATCCAGTATCTCATTCTAGTTAGTGTGATTAGTTAATTTCTCACCTTGTGAAAGTCATTAGAATGCTGTAATCCGTATTCTAAAGTATATTAAGAGGTCTCCTGGACAAGAACTGTTATACCAGGACAGAGGACATGCATAGATTATTGGGTATTCTGATACAGACTATCCACCTTCGGATAGTGCGACTTGTTTGGAGATAATCGATTACTTGAAAAGGAAAGAAGCAATATATGTTGGCAAAATCAAGTGTGAAAGTTGAACACCAAGCCACAGCTCTAGCCACATATGAGCTTATATCATTAAAGCAGCTTCTTTAACTATTCTCCTAACCAAATCTTCCAAATCCAAACCCAAATACACATTGTTTTCCGAAAACCAAAACCTACCAAATTAAACCTACTCTTTAATCCAAAATACACCTAGGTAGATACAGCCCCAACAAGCGGCTATTACTCAAAAGATCTCAAACACACCTTGAGTTCTGTCCACTGAATCAACAATCGTGGTGAGCACAGTTTCTTAGAAACGAAAAGCAAACTGCATATACCCGGGGGGATGGAGGAAACAAGAAAAACAAGCAAACAGGTTAAACACTCCTTGCAGACATTGTACCATGCTCGAGTATACAGCTTGAAATGATAAAACAGAACGAAGATTGGAACATTAACTAAATTAAAACATTTGGTCAGGACTTCACAAAGACAATTTCCGCACATAGACTATCATTTATCGAGTCATCCATAAAGAATTTCTTGAACAAACGGGAAAAAAGAGCTTGTGAAGGTCAGTTACCTGGAATGTTAAAGAGGGGAAGGGGAATACAAGGAAAAAATAAATTCAAATGCGATTTTGTTGTACCAAATCGACATGAATGTCACCTTTGATAAAGTTCTGATGCTATCAACCGCCATTAGGTAAAGGATAAAAGAGGTAACCACCACGATACAGCAAAACCAATTCTAAGAAATATTCTGAAGATTCAATACCAGGATAGCAACATTACCATGATACGCTTCAAAATGAACATGCTTCCTTCAGAAGGACCATCATCATAGACATCAGCAGATGATGAATCCTTCCTTCTTTCATTATTCGCCCCTCTATCCGTAATATTAGCTGAGAAATTGTTACTTATTGAAGACTTGATGACATGAGAACAATTCCAGTAAAAAGCTAGCCAAACTTCACCATATGATCCACGATCATATTTCTTCTTTAGAATGTACCTAATGATATAAAATTAATTTGACATAAAAAGAAAGATACAGATCAAGCACTTATCACAAGGAACAAAAAACATACAGAAAAAAAGTAAAGAACCTGCACATACAGCTTAGAAAGAATAGTAGGATGAAAACACATTGGTCAACAAGCCATCAAGAAAAAAGACTGAAGCAGGTGATAAAGAAGCCATATGTTCCACAGGTGGAAATAGAAGAAGTATAATAAGAAAAACTCATGACAACTATTTTAGCAGGTGATAGAGTACAAGCATAAGTTTATTTCCAATCAATCCAAGTAAAATTCTCTGTGAAATCACATATATTATCATTTGAAGGTGATATATGAGCTAGTTACTGATCAAGCAAAACAATAGTCGATCCACTCGAATAGACTATGCTAGTCATTCCAGGGTCCATTTTGTGTCATAAGGAGCAACACTCGTAGTTTATCCTGCTGGCAGTCCAATTCAAACAGAGACTAATATATCTGCAGGTCAGTTTATAAGGATTATTGTATAGTGAATGCAACATGAACCAAAACGATTCGCTGAAAAGTACCTTGAATCTACTCTGGCATGATCATTTGTACTGCTATCATTGAACGGAATAGATTCAAGCAAACCAAGGAACCTAGCAAAGCCTTCAGGATTAATGCACTGGTCCTTGTTCTCACTAAAGTTCATACCAAAATGAACACACATGTGCTGATCATTATATAAATCCAAAGCTCCACCTACATTAAACAAGGCAACTGGAAAATTAGTTATTGTGGTGCATAAGCAGCTTTACTGATAGCGGACTTCACATGCAGTCTTCAGAAAAGTGAAGAGCCAAACTGCACTTAAAAGAAGAGGGGTTAAATGATGTGTAAATATCAAAAGAACAAAGCAGTTTTCATACAGATTCACACAGAAGAAACAACCACATGATGAAAGCGCAGGAACTTCACTGCTTACCCGGATTCTGACCAATGCTATCAGGTAAAGCATGAAGGAGCTCATGTTCATATTCATGGATGTCCTTCCGAACCCAGAATGTATACTCATCGTTAACATCGAGGTTCTCAGATAGATAGAAACATCCATAATTGCTGTGTTTTCCTTCAACCTGAGACGAGTAGAAGAATTCATGTAGCTGTTAGCATCCTTTTATATGAGCCAAGAAATGCTTGCAGATCACACATTTATTTAATACTACAGTGAATTTTACATGAAAAAATGCCCCTACTGTCACAGCAGATCTCCTACCCATGCCCTTCCCCTGCTCTTTCACCCCATTGACGAAGATTTCACACTCCGCACACCATTGAGTTGGACTATTGATTGCTGAATTAGCAGACCGCCCGGAAATCCCCACCCAGCCTCAACAAGCAAATTATAATGCTATGTCATAAAAAAGAAGCGAATGCATCAAATCATACACAAGTATCCTCAGTTCCCAGCCCCAAGATCAAAGAGGATGCATTAGTAAAGAAAAAGATCAACCCAGTTGTTTTCGGTCTTACCAATAATCTGCCAAAATTGGAAATAAGAGGATGCCCATGCTCCTCCTCAGTAAGCACTGTTAATCATAAATGAAAATAAGATGAGCTAGGTCCAAGAACCACATTAGGAAATGACGATCTGAAGGACATTAATCTTGACGAGAAAAAGGATGCCACTACATAAATGCATACACGACAATAAGAAATTGGGGTTCTAAAATACTATTCATCTCTTAAGAATTGTGCGCCAAGGAATTCTACAATCAAGTCAGGAATACACCTGATAAAGGATGATTCCACAATATGAAATGGCTAACTGAGTTTCAGTTTAGCAAAATTTGCAGCTCAAACTACAACATTAAAGAACATACTGCAATATCATATTTGTAAAGTAAAGTCATTTTACTCCAAAGGATGGAGTTAACAATCAATGTTAAATCAACGGTGGAGCTCCTGCATTAAATAAAGGACATGTCTGAGTATGATCCTTCAGAAACCAATACAACGGACATGCAGAGAGAAGACAGAACTCGAAATTCACAAAATTATCAACTGCGGAATTAATTTTGAAAATATAACCCAATGCATGAGTCCCGCTTTTCAAAACACACTGCCACGATAGAACTCTCTTTTATCTGTTATACATTGCTTCACAAACTTCTAAACTCCATTGTCTATCTAAGTTGCTCGGACACGGGTGCGGATCTAGAGGTCGGATCCTTCTAGATGTAAATTTTAAAATAGGGAATACGGATCCTAGTACGGATACGAGTGCGAGATCTGGCTAAAAATAATTCAAAAAAATATATATATATAAAAATATCTCTAAATTATAAGAAATTTTGTGGAACACTTACGTATAGCTTGTCAAGTGTGGATTTCTTTTTTATTCTCACGTTGTAGATAAGTAAAGGATTGATCTCTTAGATAAGGTATGCTATTTTCTTCAAATTTACCCTAGTTTTGATTCTGATTTCGGGAATCAAATTGTATCTCGTCTCGAATTTTTCCGTCTGTCGTGGCCAAAGTACCCAAAATTATTTGACCAAATCCGGTACAGATCCCATACCCACACCCATACTAGTGTCGTGTCGACACAAGTGCGGCACCTAAACTGCCGTGTCGGAGCAACTTAGTTGTCTATTCCCAAATTTCCTGTTTCTATCTCATAGCCATTTGAGGTCTCGTGAGTAAAAAGCAGAAGAGCACTCAATTTTACCTGAATGTTGAGAAATATAATTGCTATCCCCTGAAGATGAGCAATCGAATTTTCTCATTCCTGCATGTGTTTTCTTCGCCAACCTTTGCAGTGAATCATTCAATCTAAATGGAAGGACAACAGCTGCCATGTTGTCCATACTTCCCTTTTCAAAAGCAGCATTTACTATGCAATCAGCTATGGAATATGAACATGAATAAGTGAGTTCCGATCGCACAGTGAAATCAGCATGTAAATTCCACAATATGTCACAAATATCCTGTGAGCTAAGCTTTTCAAAAACGCCATCAGAAGCAGCCACCAAATAGCTGTCATTGGCTGTCAAAGGTTGCCAATCAGTGACCTCAGGTGCAGATATAACGCCATAACTGATAACACATTAAATTGTTGACAAGTCATTTCTCAGGTTAAAATAGAAGTCTTTTGAAATTTCCAAAGATTTAACTAGCACTGCAGGAAAATTAAGCAGATGAATTCATGCGTGTCTTCTAGTTCAACAGTTAAAAACACAGACGACTCAAAGCATGCATCCAAGTTCACCAATTAAGATGCACAAAACTTAATGCATGCGTCCAAGTCCACAAGTTAAATCTGCAAACAAAGCAACGGGGGGAATGACATATCAATATAGATATCCTCCAGCATAAATGTGAACCTTACCTTTTAAAAGACACATCACCTATTGCTCTTGAAACAGCCAATTGACCATTAACCCTAGCTACGCCACTCCATTCAGAGACATGTCCTCCTGCAGTCTCCACTCGAGACCTCTCGTCATCCCTATCTGGGTGGTGGTCTCTAGTCAATTCCTTGGAAATCAGAAAAGGCCACTGGTCAGAAGCTACCAACTTGAAGCTATTGAAGTTCTTCACAGGTTCGAAGACCCCAAAGCCTCTTGTTTGCCTATATAACCTCAATAAATTAGCTGCAACCAAAAGAGAATTAAAATAACTATCTCTCCGAACTGTCCATGTAAAGCAACTCATACATTATATAAAAATGTTACTTGATAAAGACATTACAAATATGATTCTACACCATGAAGGTTGTTACTTGACATAGAGCCAAAAGGGGAGAACTTCTCACCTTTAGCCTCTTCTTGAGATTTATATTCTTCAGAACATAAAAATGCCTTTGAATCTCCGATATTGGCAACTAAAATTTGATTTTCTGCCATAAGTATAACTGTGGCGGTAGAGCCAGAATCAAAATTGTGTCTAAATGCATCCTTCAGAAGCAGACAAGTTAATATTAAGACAATGCGTAACAAAGATTTAAGTCTGATTGGCCTAACGAAAAAGATGCCACTTGAGAGGTTACCCTTGAAAATGCAGAATCAATATCATCAATTGCCCTTAGCAATGCTTCCCTCAATATTTCCAAGTGAAAAGATCGATCAATGATTGAAGACACAGTCAGCTTGAGCCTACATAGAAGAAATGACATTTTTCCTTGGATATTTACATCATGTAAATTACAATAAGAGATGCTATTCGATAACTAAATACAGATAGATGACACCCTGGAATAGCAAATCAAATCAAAAAGTAGACTGTAGCCTAAGATATCATTCCTTTATAAGTAGACTGTAGCTTATTTATCATTTTACAGAATCAATTTAGTTTGCAGTTAAAGATACATATATATATATAATAAATATATTCTTCCCCTTGACATAGTAATATTGAGGATCTAAGCAAGGACGGGCATCTACTCTCACTGTTCCTGTATACAGGTGTAAACTAACAATGATGCGACAGCCTTCAAGAGACTCCATAAAAGGAATCAGGAACTTTGCTCACCTTAGTGTAAGCCTTGGATATATTAAAAAACAAAATAGACGTGATGCCCTACCTTTTTGTGTGTTTCCTTTCTGTGGGTTTTCTTTAGAGTGTTGGGAAAGAGAGGGGAGTCCTTATCAATTCTTAAAAGTATATTTGTTGTTTAGCATGTGTTAGCATAAAGAAAGGGAACTTAATGGCATGTTGCCAAACAAACAACATTTTCATTGTTTTTGTTATCAGAACTTGTAGGAGTTAGTTTAATTTGAAAAAAAAAGATTTACTATTTCAAGAGGACGACGAGAAGAAACAGAGTGTAGGAGACACCTCCCCAAGTTCATCTCATCCGGATTCCAGTTCAGAGTACTCTGTCCTCTTTCATTTGGCAAGAGTCCAATCACTTTCCTTGAAAGAACTGAAAATGTTGCATCAAGAAGAAAAAATGTATGCAGTGTGAAATACTGCAGTAATAGCTTTGATGCCATTTCACTTGCTTCAGCACCATTATGACCATCAAAAACTGCGACAACACCAACTGTAACCTCAGTAATACCATTAACACCTGCACCATAAAGATAATTTAGAGACAACAGTGCAACACAAGGACAAGTAAGACTGTATGTGCACCCACCATGGTAAGTAAGATGGGGTCTTACAATAGGTTAGGGTTTGAGTCTGATACAGCTATATGGAGCTGGTACTGCTGGGTAGGGTTGCTCTAGTGGTGAGCACCCTCCACTTCCAACCAAGAGGTTGTGAGTTCGAGTCACCCCAAGAGCAAGGTGGGGAATTCTTGGAGGGAGGGAGCTGAGGGTCTATCGGAAACAGCCTCTCTACCCCAAGGTAGGGGTAAGGTCTGCGTACACACTACCCTCCCCAGACCCCACTAGTGGGATTATACTGGGTTGTTGTTGTTGTAGTAGTACTGCTGGGTAGGGTCGAGAAGTTACAACCGAATTATTGAGTCTTTAAACTGTTAGTGCCTGGGTTAAGCTCAAAAACATACCATATCTATGCTTAATCTAGAACTGTAATAGTTCTAAACATCTCTGATATACTGAATTCATCAAATCGAAAGTCCACTTCTCTTTCTTGGTCCATACCAAAATAATTTTCTTTTTGTTCTAGAAGGATATGTTTTTTTATCTTATCAACTATAATTAACTTTACAAAAACTTGCATCGTATCCACATTTAGTTTCTTTTTGCATTATTTCTTTTAGCATGATCAACATTTAGTCTTCTCAATAAAACCTTTTTGTACTCCATTCTTCAACACTAAACAAACACCATGTTGCTCCACATATTCACATATCAAATGTTTTCATATGACTTTATACCATGTGTGGAAACTTCACATTTTTGGGGGGAAAATGTGGGTAAAATGTAAGTGCTTTAGTTTTCTTAAATATAGTAGAGATAAAATTGTATTTAACAAGGTAAAAGTAGGTGTGTAACTCTATATGAGTACTATATGCGTGAAAAGTTCGTTTCCCAATAAGCCGGACATTATCATGGAACACACCAAAAATGAATGGTGGACATTCAATTTGAAGTGAAAGGAACCCTAAATATTTTATATTTTCAACTATTCTTTTAATAACAGTGTGACGTCAAATTCAGTCAATCAAATCGAAAGGACAAAAAAACTAGAATTCCACGTCAGGAATAGAATCAGATTTTGCACTCAGCTACACGCTCATAAAAAAAACCTCTTGTTTATCTCTAATAATTAATCTAGTGAAGTCAATGCAAGTTCTTCTCCACCAAGCTGCAACCAACCCGCAATTTCCATTTGAAGTTCGATAAGACACATAAGAGGTTTTCATTTTTTTGATAATTAACACATAAAAGCTTTTCCGGGTATCCTTTCTCCACTTTACCAAATTTTCAATTATTTATAATTTTTCTTTAAATACTTAACTGGAATAATTGATACAAAATAAGAGTGTCTTTGGTACTGCAAAAGAACTTTCTCATGGAAAATGTTTTCCGGTGTTTAGCTGGTGAGTGAAAAATATATTTTCAAAAAACATATATATTAAGGATTAATGGTATTATTAATAAATGGAGTATTGAAGAGTAATAATAATGTCTTAAATGTTAGTTAAAGCAAGTAATATGAAGTTAAAAATTAAGGTAGTAGTACAGAAAATGACTTTTGCATATAAGTGAGGGAAGTCATATTCCCTCTTTTGATGGAAAATATTTTCCTTCTGGTAACTTAAACACCAGCAAATAGAAAATGAGCTTCACCATACCAAACACGCCCTAACATGAAAATAAGTAAAGTTTTCAAGTATAGGTTCTTACTTCTTATGTCATTATTAAATAAAAAAAAATGGATTCATACAATAGAATTATAGAAGTCAAGGTACTTGTTAACTATCAAAAGATAATAATAAAAACTAATGTAATAGTTTCAAAGTGTCCACCTGGATCCAAACACATACTTTTAGAACAGAATAGAGTAACATTTCACATATTTCACATGATGAGGGTAAAAGTTGAAACAGAAAATTTACCGGGGAAAGGGATGCGAATATCGAGAGCGCAGAGAATTCGATCTTCTTGAGACTTGCGGCGACCTTGATGCAAGGCTGTTTGGCACCTCGCATTCGGCGATTTGGATTCGGAACCATGATCTGGAAGCTTCCAGCGAGGACATTTTGGAGATTGAAATACGGCAGGTGCACCGCCTTCTTTATACACCGTCAAACATGTCGACGATTCTCCTGAAGCACAAGTACTCACGCAAAGAACAAACCCTAACACGAAGGCGAGAAATTTGCATAAATTCATTCTGTTTTCTGCTTTCTGTTGAAATTGAAATTGAAGAAGAGGAGTTTCATGGTATTGAGAGAAATTGAGAGGAGTGAGAGTAAGAGAACAAGATTCGCGCGGTGAATTTGAACAGACGGTGCTTTATAAGGGTGTGGGTCTTGGTCTTGCGGGTTATTTCACATAATCAAAATACGTTGGGTCTGTGCACGGAGTGCAACCGAAAAGTAATCCCTCCCATCTGATGGAAACTATTTCCGGAAATAAAAGTTCGAAGTTTGAAGCATCAAATCATTTAGGTAGAACTTTATGTGGATTTTTACAAATTTAAAAAGTATTAGTATTATATTCAGTAAAATCTAATTTACCCCTTAACCTTTATAGGTTGGGAAACCTCCTTATGCATTCTTTTTCTCGGTAGGCTTCTTCTTCTTCTAGAAAAAATAATTCTTTATTTATCCTTGATCTTTTTTACATATTAACGAACCATGATTAAATATAGAAGTGTGATTAAAATCCTTAGACAATCTTCTGCGTTGTAGCTCCTTCTGGATGAAAGCTAATTTACACAACTTTAATCCTAATTTATACATATACACAGTATTATTTTTTATGAAGCGGGTTCAGTTGAACCCGCTATCCACCACTTGGGTCCACCACTGCAAAATTAAGGAAGAAATATTGTTGATACAACTTCGTTATTAACATACAAAAAATATTAGCTTTCATCTAGAAGGAGCAACAAGATAGAAAATTATCCTAAAGATTTTAATCATACTTCTATATTTAATTATGGTTAATTGACGTGTAAAAAATATTCAAAAATAAATAGAGAGTTCTTTTTTCAAGAAAGAAAAAGAAAGCCTTACCCGAAAAAGAATGTACAAGGGGGTTCCTTTTCTCATTTAAAAAGTAAGGGGGTATCGTTTCCCATCCTATAAAGGTTAAGGGGTTAAACAAGGTTTTACTCTATTATAAATCCTAAATTTATATTTAAAAAAAAATTATTTTAACTTCTTTAATGATACCACTTCTATGAGGGGCGAATACAGTCAAACATCTCTATAACAACCTCATTTGTTCCGATATTTTTTGACTTTTATAGTGAATGGCTGATATACACCTATAACAATATTTGATATACGTTTAAATATTTTTTGACTATCATAAATAAATTTGTCCAAAAATTAATTATTTTTCTTTTTTTAATGTTACATGTAAAAGATAAGAAAACTATTCAAATTTAAAATCTTAAAAGATATGCATATTTCAATAGGTAAATATTGAAGAAAGCTAATACGTTATTAATAAATTCAAAACTTAACGTACAAGGATTTAAACTCTAATGCTCATATTTTAACGCTACTAGGAAAACAAAATCTTTCAAGATTGATGGAAGAATTTTGTAATTGTAGCTGTTTCATAGATTTCTATCGATATAACACTTAAATTTGCGAAGATTCGTGTCCATATTTTCAACAAAAAGGTATTCAAGCAAGATAGAAACTTTGTTCAATGGAAAAGATTGTGTGCATCTTTTTAAAATTATTATTATTAATCTTAAAAATTCTATATGGCTATTATAGAGGGGTAATTTTAGAAAGAGCGTTCAGCTATAAATATGGATTGGTGTTATAGGTAAACATTATTATAGATCAGAGAGGTAAAATATAACTTAAAAAATCGGGTTTGAGGAAAACTTGGCTTTTATATATAATTAATGGTTGTTATAGATGGATACTCTTATAGAGAGGTCTAACTGTAGTTGTCTAATGACTGGTTTAATTGAACCCATAATTTTCGACGCAAAGTATAAATTTATGCGTAAAAATTTATTAAAGTTGAAAAATAGTATACTTGAACCCATAATTTTAAAAAAAATATAATGGGTTTAATGTTAAAAATTAACCTTATAAGTTAAATCCATAGAATTTAAATTCTGGATCCGCCTCTGACTTTTATTCCAATTTGATTGGCATTATTATCATTTGTGAAGTGAAATTAATTACGCAATACTTAATTTTTAATTTTTCAAATAATGTTTCGTTACAAAATTTATGTGTATAGTACTTTTGTAAGCATTTAAATTTTATTGAATTTAAATTCAATAAAATAATTTGAAACTATATTTTAAATTCAAGATATATTAGTCCAAATAAATTTATTGGGCTAATATAATTATATGAGTCTGATATAGATGGACTTAATAAATTAGTCCAAGTTCATTGGGCTAAAGTGATGAACCCACTTCATTAAGCCTAAGGTGATATCATCCTAGAGGCCCAGTTTGGTGCCACGTGTCAAATGACGTGGCACACCAAGTCAAACAGAAGAGCCAATAGGATCGTGCCACGTGTCAAAATGACAAGGCATGCCAAGTTAGATTACAAGACCAATAAAATCACGTCACATGTGCAAGTGACATATTCTGACCAATTAAATGGGGCCTTGTCACTCTTCAATCTGATTGGCCAGAAAGAGTTTGTTCTCACCACAACTCTTCCCTTCCTGTGATGACCCAAAAGGTCATCTTATGTTTTAGAACTCGAATATGCGCTCTTAAGCCTTAAACAAATCTCATTTTTACCCGCCTCGATTTGCGTGCGCAGTCCGGACAAGTTTTCGAAAAGCTTTTATGTTGAAAACTAATAAAAATAAGAATTTTTACCTTAAAAGTTGATTTTACTTGACTTCGGTCAATATTTTTAATAAACGGGCCCGGATCCGTGCTTTGACGGTTCCGGTAGGTCCGTATCGAATTATGGGACCTAGGCGTATGCCCGCAATCGAATTCGGAGGTCCCTAGCTTGAGTTATGAATTTTTGATGAAAATTAAAAGTTTAAAAATTATTTATTTTTAAGAATTGATTGATATTTGCCATTGTTAGTATCGGGTTCGTATTTTTGGTTCCGAAGCCCGGTACAGTTTCACTATGATATTTAAGAAATGTCTGTGAAATTTGGTGAGAAACGGAGTTGATTTGACGTGATTCGGACGTCCAGTTGAGAAAATAAAAATTTTAAAGTGTTCTTGAAAATTTCATTTGATTTGGTGCTAAATTTAGAGTTCTAGATGTTATTTTGGCGATTTGATCGTGCGAGCAGGTCCGTATGATATTTTTAGACTTGCGTGCATGTTTGGTTTGGAGCTCCGAGGGCACGGGTGTTACTCGGGCGATGCGCGAGTTGAGGTCAACCCTCAACAAGGCTGCTGGTGCACCAAATCTTGTGTGCTCGCAGGTGCGAGCGAAAGCCCCGCAAATGCAACCTAGGTCTGGACTTAATTTTTCCGAAGATGCGGACTTTTCTCCGCAGGAGTGGGACCACAGAAGCGGAACCATGTCCGCAGGTGCGGCCCCAGTTGGCTCAGTCCTTCTCCGCAGAAGCGCATATTCCTTCCGCACATGCGGATGCACAGGTGTGACCAAAGCACCGCAGATGCGAAGGTCGCTGGGCAGTGAGCATTTATTTCGGACTCAAGCCATTTTTCTTCTTGATTTCAAAAGGGTAGGAGGCCTAGGGCGATTTTTCAAAGACATTTTCTTCCCCAAATCAAAGGTAAGTGTTCCTTAACTCATTTCTTTCAATCTTTTACTTCAGTTTACTAGGATTCAACCTAAAAATCTAGAGTTTCATGGTAGAATTAGGGGTTAGGGTAGAAACTAGGAATTTCAAGAATTTGGGGATTTAGACCTCAATTTGAAGTCGGATTTCAAAACTAATTATATATTCGGGCTCGGGGGTGAATGGGTAAAAGAATTTTGGTCCGAACCTCAGGTTTTGACCAAGCAGGCTTGGGGTCGATTTTTTGACTTTTTGGAGGAAAAATTAAAAAATGTAATTTATGCAATATAATTGATTCCTTTAGCAATATTTGATATTATTGAGTCATTTTTGAATAGATACGGGTGGTTTAGAAGTGAATTCCAAAGGAACAATTGTGATTGAGAATTAAGTGGCCTTCGGAGCGAGGTAAGTGTTGTGTCTAACCCCGACTTGAGAAAATTAGGAACCTTAGATTTTTGCTAAGTGAAATTCATGTGAGCGGCGTATAGATGACGAGTACTTATGTGCCGCCAATTTACCTGTTTATCCATATTTCTCTGTTTTTCTGATATTGTCTCATTCCTATGCTAAATTATTACGTGTTATACTATTGTTGTTCAAATTATCGTTCTTATCATGTTTACGGAATTTTCTGGTGATAATTGAATTTTTATTTCAAAGTTGAGATTGATATTATGGAACCAAATGTTGAAGTAAGGTTTGTACTTGTTATTCTATCTCCCTTTGTTATTTATGTATTGCATTATGATAAGGAAGAGTGTTAATGCACGAAGGGTGATGTCGTGCCATATTGTGAGTGTTAATGCATGAAGGGTGATGCCGTGCCATATTATGAGTATTAATACACGAAGGGTGATGTCGTGACATATTGTGAGTGTTAATGCACGAAGGGTGATGTCGTGCCATGATTTGAGAGTAAAAGCACGAAGGGTGATGCCGTGCTGTTTCTATTAATTTTATGGTGAGATTGAGAGTAAAAGTACGAAGGGTGATGCCGTGCATTTATCTTTACTATATTCACTATTCCTATTGATTCATGGTATATTGACTGCTCCGGTGATCATTCTGTTGTAGTTCTTTATCTTGTATTCCCCTCAGTATGTCTCCCTTCCCGACATTTCCTGTTTAGTTCTTCATTCCTGTTATTTGCGTATACACTGTTAAATTATACAGGTTGATTATAGGTGCCTT
>AWOL01S0043833.1:112979-126817 GCA_000715115.1 Nicotiana otophora | reverse complement strand
CTCATAGATCTTTAATTTGATGTGTGGAACACCCTATAAATCTAAGTATATTGGGAGAAAATTTCAGTTACATTTGACCCAAAGTTTTTGTAAAACTTTTGAACGTAACTTGTGATGACTTTCATCGACTTTTGTTCCACCACTCGCTTGACTTCAAAACATAACACACGACTATCATACGACTAACATAACTCATAACATAACCTACTTATCAATTTAAACACCCTGGTCTCACTCCAAAAGTACATGTTATAACATTCCCAATTTGTCGACTTTCGACGAAACATTATTTGTTTTCAATTCCTTTAGCTTCTGAAACTTCCAACCATCTTTGTACTTGTTGTTCATGATCTTCAATATTTGTAACCTTCGAGGTAATACGATTAACTTACTTTGCAAACTTTTCAAATATGATTTCATTTCGGAGCTTAATCAATTGACTTATGACGACTCGTACGTACGAAAATATGGGTTGTAACACCTTTAATTGGGTTAATCAATCTCTCGATTGACCCAATTCCTTGTTAGCCAAGTTTTCCTAGACTAAGTCTCTCTTTCTCAAGTAGAGACTAAGTCAAATAGGCATGAACTAATATTTTTCACCCATTAATTCTACAAATTAAAGCATGAACTAGGCTAAATAATAAATACCCAATCATAAACAAGCTCTAAATTAGATACCTATAAGGTTTACACACTAGGGTTGGGTCATAACCCTAGTAAATATCTATCTACTCATGCTTGGGTTTGAAGAAAAAGAAGAAGAAAGACTAATTAAACTCATGATGTAAGCTTAAAATAATAAAATCTATTGTAAAATATACTAAAATATAGTAAACTTCCAAAAGAGGCAAATAAAAATGACTACAGTACTTGCTGATGTCCAAAACTTATCCTAATTTCGTGAAACTCTTCTATTTATACAAGTTTAAAAATCTCAGATAAAAATACCCCTCGGGAAGTTCTGCGGCAGTACAATTCCATGTGCGGTCCGCAAACTTCTACATCTGGCAGGAGTTGGGATTCTGCGGCCGCGAGGCAACATTTCTGTGGTCCGCAGATTATGTTTGCGGTTGCAAACTAGTCTTTTGCAGCCGCACAATTATTGTGCGGTCCGCAATTCTCAGAAACTCTGGATTTGGAAATTTGCACACTCTTTGAAGTTGAGTCCTAGCCCAGCTCTTGTAGTCGTACAATTCATGTGCGGTCCACAATTTGCATAAACTTCTTCTGAATTTTGCTTCATTGTTTGCGGTCACATGTGGAATTCTGCGTTTCGCAATTGTATGCTTTTGTGCCCTTTTGTTGCCTTGTACTTAGACTACTCCTCTTTGAGCCGGATTTCATCTCAGGAGTCCAACTTCCAATATTCCTGCAATTTTGCACTTTTCATTAGTTTCGGGAACGCAATTCAATGCTTTTTAGACTAAAACAAAAGTTAAAAGGCGTTAATAAATAGTCAAAATGCCCACTTATCAAATCACTCCATGCTCTTTGAGTAACTTATTTAGCTGCTCATTGAAGAACTCAGATCCATTGTCTGTTCTAAGACACTTAATAGCACAATTAAAATGAGTCTTAATCAATACAAGGAAATCTCTCAGAATAACAATTGAGTCCGACTTATTATTTATTAAGAAGATCTAAGTATATCTAGTGTAGTCTTCTACCAGAGTCATGAAATATCTCCTACCATCATGTGTTAGAACTCTATAGGGATCCCAAACATCAGCATGAACAAGATCAAATGCAGAAGCATAACTTCTATTACTCGAAGAAAAGGAAAATCTTGTTTGCTTGGCAATAGGGCATACAGTACAATTGTGATCTTTCACATGTATATTTTTCAGACTACTAATGCTTCTCAAGATCTTTAGAGGTGGATGTCCAAGCCTCCTATGCTACAAAGGTATGCTATCACAAAATGTATGCTCACCCTCAGTTTTATTCTTAGCACTGGAACTAAAGATGCTATCTACATATGAGCTATTTACATATGAAGCAGGCAGACTATGTTTACTTGTAGAATTAGAAATGAATCCTCCTTGGGGACTAGATTTTAGTATGTAGAGGCCCTGATCCTCCTTACCAATCCCTATTACCTTCCCACTGAAGAGTTCCTGAAATAAGCAGAAATCAGGAAAAAATGCTGCTAGACATTTTAACTCTTTTGTAATCTTTAAGACTGATAACAGATTGTACTTGAAGTCTGGACTATTTAGAACATTGTGAAGAGTTCTATCTTGAAATATGTGTGAGTCACCAGTTTTCTTTATGGTTACTTATTCTCCAGTAGGTAGGTGCACTCTGTTTATTTCCACACCTGTCAACTCCTTGAATTTACTTAGCAACCCCAAGTTGTGTACCATGTGATTAGTAGCTCCTGTGTCAACTATCCAGTTATTATCAACTAGATTAGACATAAGAGTTGTGGTATTACCTACATGTCCTACTTTAGCTGTGTTGGCCACAGATTCAACTTCCTTTCCTTGGTTCAGCATTTGCAAACTTTGAGTGTATTGTTCTGGAGTGAATAATTGAGCTGGTGATGGTGATGGTGATTGTGTAGATGAGGAGTTCCCAGCAAACTGAGAGCTGGACTGGGACAGATTGTGCTGCATTTCAGGTGCTGAACTAGTATTGATCACAATGCTGGCATAGTTGTTAAGTCCTCCCCCTTTCTTCTTATACTTGAAATCTGCTGGATAGCCATGTAGCTTATAGCAGTTATCCTTTGTGTGACCCTTAATCTTGTAGTATTCACAGTAAAGAGGAGCCTTCCCATAATTATTTTTAGGTCTGTAACCACCTCCACTTGCTCCTTTGTTGCTTAAGAGTGTAGCAGGTTCCCCATTCTCTGTACCAACACCAATGGTGATTCCTTCTCCTGTTTTTGTTTGGCTCTCAACATTAACAATCATAACATAAGCTTGATTTATGTTTGGTGGTCTAATCATGAGAGCTTAATTCTTAGATTTTTCATAAAACTCATTTAAGCAAGACAAAAAATTGTACAATTTCTGCGATTGATAATGTTTGGCATGTTGCCTGGACTCAGGACATCCACAAGAGGGTGGAGGAGCTAGCGTTTCATATTCATCCCACATTTCACGTAGTCTAGAAAAGTATACAGATACCGAGGACACTCCCTGGACTAGTGTGGCAATTCCCTTATGCAAATAGCAAGCTCTAGATGCATTAACTTTGTCAAACCTCTCTCTTAGGTCTTCCCACACCTTATATGCATTAGAGGCATATATCACTGTTCTAATTAGACTTGGAGAAACTGTATTCATTATCCAGGCTAACACAATTGCATTACACCTATCCCACAACTCATGTAGACTAACATCATGCATCTCTTTTCTACAGGTTCCCAGCACAAATCCGAACTTGTTTTTACCGTGAAGAAAGTTTTTTATAGATCTACTCCAAATCGAGTAATTTTCAGAACCTTGAAGTTGAATTGAGATAACAACAGAACCTTGAGTGTCTGAAGGATGAATGTATAGTGGATGATTGTGATGAACAAGCTCGAGATTCCGCGTGTTGTACGACTGAGCAACTGGTGTACTTAAGGTTTGAGCAGACAGTACTTCTTCATCAATCGGCATTGTTGCGATACAAATTTAGCAGAAACACTTCCTTATCTCTTCACTAAATCACAATAGAGCACTGAATTGCACTCGCAATTTCTCAAAAAACAGAGATGTTCGTCGAGTTTCAGTCAGATACAGAAAAAGTCCTAATTTTTGGAGCTTTTGCTCTTAGCTGAAAATTGACTCAAACAAACAATGCTTAACACTCATCTGATGTTTGCTGAGCTGAAGGATCTAACTCACAACTTTGATATCATGTTGAAGAGCTCATCTATGGCACCAGACGAAGACATGCAGAGATGAAGCTAGACAGAAGAGAAGAAAAGCTCCAAGAGATTCCATTAGATGAACAGAAGAAAATGAAATCTGTAGTGTTTACAATTAACTAACTGCTATTTATACTACTCAACTAACTAACGGACTTTACTTAACTTAATTACACCTCATTGACAGCTGTACATCCACACCTAGAGTTCTCGACAATTCCACAAGTCGTTTCTTCCTACCACCATCGCATAATCTGGAAGCTACATTGGTCTCATTAAACGAGGAATCAAACTTTATGGTCTCACCATATCGATCGACAGCATAAAAGTTCCCCTTATGCACAATGATATCAACAATTTTAAAGTTGGCATCTTTTAACTTTAGTCCACAGCTCATCCCCCTACTTTAAATAACATAAGTGATCCTCACGAGTAATCGCCATTAGACAAATATTATTGGTCTTACTCCCTCTATGGTTGGTATAAAGCACAAATGTTTTAGCATATGCCTTAGGCATATCCTCATCACCGAATGAAGAAGAAGGTCTTGGGGGATCGAGGCGCTGCACATGATAAACTTTAGAAACTTGCGAAACGCGATAGTCTAGTAAATTCAATGACTTAAGCATATCATCTGGCAAACCCTTGATTCGTCTTTCGGTTACTGGACTCAGAATCCGCAATAATCCGTCTAGCGTTTGTGTAACCTTGACCAGCCAGCCTCTACAAGACGAAGCATCAACGGAAGCGCCATCTAGGGGTTGAAAAAGATAAACTCTGGTTTCGACGAGATAAAAACCAGGCGTGCTTTAATAAGGGTGAGGCTCAATGAGAGGAAACGGAATTTCGAGGGGCAACGGAGGAGAGTTTTTGAAAGGAGGAAGTGAGGAATTGTGCAGACTGTACGAAAGCGAAGGACGTCAATATGTGTGTCGAGGAATTTGCCAATCCTCTCGAAAAGTTCTTTCGGAAGATTGCACCAGGGGATCACAGTAGCCCTGCTCATGCTCGGCTGCTCTGTGTGTGAGGCTATTGAGAAACCTTAGCTCTCCTATATACAGTAGAAGAGTGGAAAATAAAATAAGTAAACCAAGGCAAGGGTAGAAATCCTAAATTCTTTAGGACAGGGGACTTACTAATTTATTTTAATTCATGTATAAATAGTTTTTAGTCAAAATCTTAGAAACACATTTCTATTTTCATTATAATATATGACTTTTTTTTCTATATAATTTAGTAGTAGATCAGACCTCTCTATAACAATATTCCTATATAACAGTCATTCACTATAAAAGTCAAATTTTCCTTAGAACCGATTTTTTAAGTTATATTTTACCTCGCTATAACAACTTTTTACCTATAACAGAAACAACCATATTTATAGTAGAACGCTCTTTGAAAAATTATCCCTCTATAATAGCTATATAGAATCTTTAAGATTACTAATAACAATTCTACAAATATGCACACAATCCTTTCCATTCATCAAAGTTTCTATCTTGCATAAGACACAAGACTTGAAGATTTGCACATGATATATTTTTCGTTGAATACCTTTTCGCTGAAAATTTGGACACGAATCTTCGTCAATTCAAGAGTTATATTGGTAGTAAGAGAATGAAATCTACGAAACAAGTACAATTAAAAAGTTCTTCCATCAATCTTGAAAGAATTTATTTTCCTAGTAGCATTAAAATGTGTGCCTTAGAATTTGAATCTTTGTACGTTTAGTTAATGAATTTATTAATAATGTATTAGCTTTTTTCAATATATACATATCTTCTGAGATTTTAAATTTGAAATTTTTTCTTATCTTTTATATGTAACAGTAAAAAAAGAAAAATAATTATTTTTTGATAAGTTTTATCTATAACAGTCAAAAAATATATAAACGTCAAATGTTGTTATAGGTGTATAACAGCCATTCGCTATAAAAGCTAAAATATTTCGGAACAAACGATGCTATTATAGAGAAATTTGACTGTATATGACTTTTTTTCTTCTTAATAAATAGTTTGGGTTTGCACTGTTAGTGTAGGAAACTAAGTTTTCTCATTCTTTCCATTTCTCAAAACAAAAAACTTATTTTTAGGCTCAAAACAAATGAAGATACATAAAATCGTTACGACTTTTCATTTAGATAGACATTGTTTCGATTTAACATATTTAGTAGCCCAAAATGTACCAATCATACATATTTTGATTTAGGTGATTAAATAAACAAAGACATACTATAATTGTTCAATCGGAACAAGACCTAATTGAGGTGATTAGCTGAAAAATAGTGGCAACTTTAAGTATCTACGTATCTGTCACGACCCAAAAGCTCACCTGTCGTGATGGTGCCTATCTCAATACTAGGCAAGCCGACAATCTCAATAAAACACCATGTATATTAAACTTAAAAACATAATATTTAAATTCAGTGGAAAAGATCTCACAAATATAAATATAAACACTCCCAAAATCCTGTGTCACTAAATACATGAGCATCTAATATGAATACAAAGTCTGACTGAAAAAACATTATCTGAAAGTATAGAACAATACAATAAATGAAAGAAATTGAGTCAAGGTCAACGGACTTCAGGCAGCTACCTTGATAGTCTCCAACTAATAGCACTCTGAGATCTAACGGTCGCCGTGTCCAAAAGCATTTGGATCTGCACACGAGGTGCAGAGTGTAGTATGAGTACAACTAACTCAATAAGTAACAAGACTAACCTCTGGGTTAAAAGTAGTGATGAGCTTCGCAGGTACAGTCCAGTACATAATAATGGTACAGAAATGTAGACATGCTTTCAAGTTCAACAGTTAAACTCAGTACAAGCAAAAATAGATCAATACTGCATGATATGAGGAATATGACATCTCAGTGGAAAGACCTCATGTACTACTAGTCACAATTCATTCGACCACTCGGTACTGTTTATGGCCAATCCAGCCCAGGGATATTCCATCCCGTATATACATACACATCGACAGACAATCAGTCACTCAGTACCGTATAAGGCCAATCCAGCCCTGGGGTAATTTGTCCCCAAATATAAATAATACGGACAAGATCCATGTATAGAAGAATTCATCACAATATAAATAAATAAGGCAAATCCATGCCCTGGGAAGTCCATCCCGAATATATAATCATCTACGCTCATTGGGGTGTTTACAGACTCCGGAAGAGCGCCTTCAGACCAAGCGCGATATAAAGACGATATGACCTACTGCAGGCGGGCAGTCCCGATCCGTATAATAATAAAACCTATAAGGCCTGCTGCAGGCGGGCAGCCCCGTTCCATATAGTAATAATATATATAAAGCCAATATGGCCTTCTGCGGCGCGCAGCTCGATCCCATAAATATCCTCACAATGGACGAATATGACTGATTGTGAAATGTACATTTTAAAAATAATTAATTCAACAGCAACACGACCCCATAGGTCCCAAAATATCAGCACGTAGCCTAAACATGATCTTTAATAAGAGCCTCAGCTCAATTTGTCTAACTCGTGGAACATGTTCATATAATAACATGATTCTTTAATTTTACAACTTCACAGGAATTATTCAAGTCACAATTGCTATGGTGCACATCCACACGCTCGTCAACTATCATGTGCGTCACCTCCAAACAATTTATATAATACCAATTCGGGGATTCATACCCTCAGAACCAAGTTTAGAAATATTACTTACCTCAAACCGTATAATTTCTTACTCCGCTATGTCT
This sequence comes from Nicotiana otophora, assembly GCA_000715115.1. Lineage (NCBI taxonomy): Eukaryota > Viridiplantae > Streptophyta > Magnoliopsida > Solanales > Solanaceae > Nicotiana > Nicotiana otophora. The sequence goes on along the minus strand of AWOL01S0043833.1, from coordinate 119,220 downwards.
TTGCCTCGTGAATCGGCCTCCAAACGCCTCTAATCTAGTCATAAATAATTCGATTCAGTCAATACAAATTATAGGAATTAATTCAATATGAAAATACAAATGTTCCATCAAAAATCTGAAATTTCACCCAAAACTCGCCTGTGGGACCCACGTCTCAAAACTCGATAAAAGTTACAAAATATGAATGCCCATTCAACCACAAGTCCGACCATATAAATTTTACTCAAATCCGACATCAACTCGACCCTCAAATCTTCAAATTTAACTAGGAGGGTTTCCGAAGTTTTCCAACTTAATTCACGAATTAAATGTTAAAAACTACCATAGATTCGGGTACTTTAACAAAAATTGAGTTAAGAACACTTACCCCGTTGTTTTCCTTAAAAATCTCCCAAAACTCGCCTCTTCCCGAGCTCAAATCTGTCAAAAATGAAAAATGGGACGAAGTCCCATTTTCAGAACTTAAACATCCTGTCCAGTAATTCCTTCTTCGCGAACGCGGCCACTGCCTCGCGTTCGCGAAGGACAATTTTGTGCTGCCCACAGTTCCTTCTTCGCGAACGCGATGACCAAAAATCCCAGCCTTCGCGAACGCGTAGGCCAGCTCCCTCTTCTTCTTCGCGAACGCGACCGACCTCGCGCGTTCGCGATGCACAACCTGCCCAGCTCTTCGCGAACGCGGATTCCCCTTCACGAATGCGAAGAGCAAATCTTGACTGTCTCCATTTCCCCTTCGCGAATGCGAGACCCCTCTGGTGAACGCGAAGAAGGAAACCACACAGTGCATCAGAAAAATTCCTGCAACTGTTTAAGTCCCAATTTCAATCCGTTAATCATCAGAAACTCACCCAAGGCCCCAGGGGCCTCAACCAAATACACCAACAAGACCTAAAACATCATGCGAACTTAGTCAAAACCTCAAAACACATCAAACAATGCTAAAATTACAAATCACACCCCAATTCAAGCTTAACGAGAACTAACGAGTTCCAACTTCTACATTCGATGTCGAAACCTATCAATTCAATTCCGATTGACCTCAAATTTTGCACACAAGTCATAAATCACATAACGGAGCTATGAAAACTTTTAGAACTAGATTCCGACTCCGATATCAAAAAGTCAACTCCTCCGTCAAACTTCCAAACTTAAATATCTATTTTAGCCATTTTAAGCTTAATTTAACTACGGGCTTCCAAATAATTTTTTGGACACGCTCCTAAGTCTGAAATCACCATACGGAGCTATTGGAATCATCAAAGCTTTATTCTGGGGTCGTTTATACATAAGTCGCCCGGTCTCTATTTTAACTTAAGCTTTAAACCTTGGAACTAAGTGTTCCAATTCATTCTAAAGCCTCACCGGACCCGAACCAACCACCCCGGCAAGTCACATAACAACTATAAAATATAAATTGAGCAGTCAAAATGACCGGCCGATTCATTACATTCTCCCCCTCTTAAATAAACGTTCGTCCTCGAATGGGTTTAGAATTATACATGGAGTCTCAAATAGGTGTGGATATTTGCTCTGCAGCTCCCGCTCAGTCTCCCAAGTAGCTTCTCCGACTAGTTGGCCTCTCCACTGCACTTTCACTAAAGCTATGTTCTTTGATCTCAACTTTCGAACCTGCCGGTCTAAAATGGTCACCGGCTCCACGTTATAAGTCAAATTACCATCCAATTGCACTATGTTGAAATACAAAACATGAGATGGATCTCCCACATACTTCCGTAGCATAGATACATGAAACACTAGATGAACACCCGATAGATTAGGCGGCAATGCAGGTTCATAAGCCACCTCTTCAATTTTCTTAAGTATTTCAAAAGGTCCAATATACATAGGACTCAACCTACCCTTCTTCCTAAATCTCATAACACCTTTCAGAGGCTAAACTCGGAGTAGTACCTTCTCTCCTACCCTGTAAGCAACATCGCGGACCTTCCGGTCAGCATAACTCTTCTGTCTAGACTGCACCGTGCGAAGTCGTCCCTGAATCAATTTAACCTTTTTCAAAGCATCCTGCACCAAATCAATACCCAATAGCCTAGCCTCACCCGGATCAAACCAACCCACCGGAGACCGACACCGTCTCCCATATAAAGCATCATACGGAGCCATCTGAATGCTCGATTGGTAGTTGTTATTGTAAGAAAACTTCGCGAGTGGCAGAAACTAATCCTAAGAACCCCCAAAGTCTATATCACAAGAACGTAGCATATTTTCCAATATTTGAATAGTGCACTCGGACTGCTCGTCCGTCCAAGGGTGAAATGTTGTACTCAACTGAACATGTGTGCCTAACTCTCGCTGCACTGCTCTCCAAAATTGTGACGTAAACTACGTGCCCCGATCCGAAATGATGGACACTAGCACACCGTGAAGGTGAACAACCTCGCGGATATAAATCTCAGCCAACCACTCCAAAGAATAATTAGTACCTACTGGAATAAAATGTGCGGACTTGGTCAACCGATCTACAATCACCCAAATAACATCAAACTTCCTCAAAGTCCGTGGGAGCCCAACTATGAAGTCCATGGTAATATGCTCCCATTTCCACTCTAGAATTTCAAGTCTCTGAAGCAATCCTCCCGGTCTCTCATGCTCGTACTTCACCTGTTGACAATTTAAACACCGAGCTACAAACTCAACTATATCTTTCTTTATTTTTCTCCACCAATAGTTCTTTCTCAAGCCCTAATACATCTTTGTAGTACCAGGATGAATGGAATACCGCGAACTATGGGATTCTTCAAGAATCAATTCACGCAGCTCATCTACATTTGGCACACAAATCCGACCCTGCATCCTCAACACCCCATCATCTCCAATAATAACATCTTTGGCATCTCCGTGCTGAACTGTGTCCTCCAGGACAAGCAAATGGGGATCATCATACTTGCGCTCTCTGATGCGATCATATAAGGAAAACTGTGAAATCACACAGGCTAGAACCCGACTGGGCTACGAAACATCTAACCTCACGAACTGATTAGCCAAGGTCTGAACATCAACTGTAAAAGGCCTTTCACCAATAGGAATGAATGCAAGGCTACCCATACTCACAACCTTTCTACTCAAGGCATCGGCCACCATATTGACCTTCCCAGGATGATACAAAATAGTTATATCATAGTCCTTTAGCAGCTCCAACCATATCTGCTGCCTCAAATTTAGATCTTTCTATTTGAATAAGTGTTGAAGACTCAGATGATTTGTAAATACCTCACAAGACATACCATAGAGATAGTGCCTCCAAATTTTCAATGAATGAACAATGGCTGCTAATTCTAAATCATGGATATGGTAGTTCTTTTCATGTGGCTTCAACTGGCGCGAAGCATAAGTAATCACTTTACCGTCCTGCATTAAGATACACCCAATGCCAATATGAGAAGCATCACAATACACTGTATATGAGCGTGAAGCTGAAGGCAAAACTAGAACCGGAGCTGTGGTCAAGGCAGTCTTAAGCTTCTGGAAGCTCTCTTCGCACTCATCCGACCACCTAAACGTAGCACCTTTCTGGGTCAATTTAGTCAAGGGCAATGCAATAGACGAGAAGCCCTCATCCACAAAGTGACGATAATAACCAGCCAAGCCAAGAAAACTCCGAATCTCAGTGGCTGAAGATGGCCTGTGCCAACTCTGAACTGCCTTATTTTCTTCCGATTCACCTTAATTCCTTCACTAGACACTATGTGTCCCAAAAATGCCACTGAACTAAGACAGAACTCACACTTAGAGAATTTGGTATAAAGCCTCTCCTCTTTCAGCCTCTGTAATACAATATCCAAGTGCTGTGCATGTTCCTCCTGGCTACGTGAGTATACCAGGATATCATCAATAAATACTATGACAAAAGAATCAAGATATGGCTGGAATACACTATTCATCAAGTGCATAAATGCTGCTGGGGCATTGGTCAGCCCAAAAGACCTCACGAGAAATTCATAGTGACCATAACGAGTCCTGAATGCCGTCTTTAGAATATCCGAATCCCGAATTTTTAACTGGTGATATCCAGACCTTAAATCAATTTTAGAGAATACCCTCGCTCCCTGAAGCTGGTCAAATAAATCATCAATACACGGCAAAGAATATTTATTCTTGATTGTAACTTTGTTCAACTGCCTGTTGTCGATGCACATCCGGATAATACCATCTTTCTTTTTCAAAAATAGAACTGGTGCACCCCAATGTGATACACTAGGCCTAATAAACCCCTTATCAAGGAGTTCCTGAAGTTGATCTTTCAAATCTTTTAATTCAGCTGGTGCCATACGATACGGAGGAATGGAAATGGGCTGAGTGCCCGGTACCAAGTCAATACCGAAATCAATATCCTTGTCGGATGGCATACCTGGAAAGTCTGTAGGAAATACATTCGGAAGGTCTCGCACTACCGGTACTGAATCAATAGTAGGAGTATCTGCATCAATATCTCTCACAAAGGGCAAATATGACAAACACCCCTACCCAACCATACGTTGGGCCTTTAAATAAGAAATTACCATGCCGGGAACATAATCCAGAGAACCTCTCTATTCGACCTTCGGCAACCCCGGCATCGCCAACGTCACGATTTTTGCGTGACAGTCCAGAATAGCATGACGTGGAGACAACCAATCCATACCTAGGATTACATCGAAATCAAGCATACTAAGTAATAAGAGATCAACTTTAGTCTCCAGTCCCCCAATATTTACCACACACGACCGATACACACGGTCTACAATAATAGTATCGCCCACCGGCGTAGACACACGAACATGTAAAACTAAGGACTCACGGGGCATATCTAGATAATGTGCAAAATATGATGATACATACGAATATGTGGAACTAGGGTCAAATAATATAGAAGCCTCCTTGTGGTACACTGAGACAATACCTGTGATCACTGCATCTGAAGCAACGATATCTGGCCCGACAGGAAAAGCATAGAATCGGGCTTGACCACCACCTGATCGACCTCCCCCTCTTGGGCGACCCCTAGCTGAATGAGCCCTACCCTGAGCTAGCTGGGCGGGTGGTGGAGCAACTGGTGCAGAAGTAGTAGCCTGACTCCTCTGCTGAACTGGACCTCGTGAAAGGCAGGGACAATATTTCCTCATATGACCTAGCTCTCCACACTCATAGCAATCCCTCTCGCAAAATGGTGGCGAGTTCTGAGGCGGACCTCGAGAACCAGAATAACTGCTAGAAGAACCTCATACAGATGAACCCTGAACTGATGGTGCACGGGGTGTACTCTGGGCTGGCAGGACACTGAGAGATGACTCACCCTGATGAGAATTGTATGGACCATGGTTGGATGATGCACCCCGGTGAACTGGACGACCCGTCTGAGCGTGCATGTAAGGGCGACCCATGCTGTGGTAGGACTGCCCTCCAAAAGGTACCCCACCAGAACCGCTCGAACCTTAAGGGCTCTTCGCCTCCCTCTCACCACGCTCCTGGATATAGACCACCTCTATCTGTCATGACCCAAAATCAATAAAGGTCGTGATGGCACCGGATACCACTGTCAAGCAAGCCAACAATAATTACTTAATTGAGTTCTCATTTTATTATTTTTGAAATCATATTTTTCCTTTAAATTTAAATAGTAATGAATGGGGATTTATAGAGTAAATAATAATACTTTTAACAAATTCAATACAGAGTAACCCATAATCATCCCAAAATTCGGTGTCACAAGTGCATGGGTATTAACTAGAAATATAAAATAAAATACAGTAGCTGTCCGGAATACAAATTGGACAGGAAAAACATAAATACTCTGTAGGAAACTCTGCTGGCTGCGGGTCGACAAATGGAATGCAGCTCACCTAGGTCCCCGCATGTATACACGCCTCTGCTCTCACATGGCCTCTAGACATATATGTACCTGCACAAAAATGTGCAGCAAGTGTAGTATGAGTACTTAAACAACTTGTACCCAGTAAGTATCTAGCCTAACCTCAGAAAAGTAGTGATGAGGGGTCGACATCGACGCTTACTAGTGGTCCAATAAGGCAAATACGGTAAGAAGTAAAACAAATATGGGGCAGAATAAATACATGAATTAAACAAATATAAATATGTGGTACAATCTTCCTCTCAACAATAAACTCAACTCTCAATTAGCAGTCACCTCCTCCCCTGGGGTACATATATATATATATATATATATATATATATATATATATATATATATATATGTGTGTGTGTGTGTGTGTGTGTGTGTGTG
>AWOL01S0043833.1:0-112617 GCA_000715115.1 Nicotiana otophora | reverse complement strand
ATATATATATATATATATATATATATATATATATTGGACCTCACCAGATGGGTCGCTATAATTCATATCAAGAAAACTCCCAGATACACCGGCCCTTTGTACAATTAATATGCATGATTCCCTGGAAGGACTTTTATAGAAATGCCGAGGCGTACGACCCGATCCCATTATAAACTGGTATATAACCATAGATACATCTATTATATATATTTCCAAGGCGAACGGCCCAATCCCATAAAGTGTGCGCACTGCCGAGGGTCGAACGACATGAACCATAGATGTATCTATCCTGCCGAGGCGAACAATCCGCTCCCATTAGAATAAGAAAGCTTTGACGGGTCCTTGACCCCACTCACGAAGGGACAGGAGAGTTTTAGGAAAGCTTTGGGGAAAGCCCTTCGATGAGAACGCGTAACGCGGGGAAAATTCGTAAGAGGAGTACGATTATTCCGTGGCAAGTCATAAAGTTCATCCGATCTCTATTATAACTAGTCTATCGCTCAACATAAGTCTAGTCTCAAATTTTAACATGTAATAAAGAACCTAATAGGCAAGAGACAACTCAAATAGTACATTTATAGCATGGCATGAACCTGAGTCTACCCGGACAATAACATGAATATAGCTACGTATGGACTCTCGTCACCTCGTGCGTACATAGCCTCCACAACAAGTAGCAAATATCAATTACAACACCTAGTGGTAGTTTTCCCCTCATAGAGTTAGAAAGGAGACTTACCTCGCTCCGAAGTTCCATAACCGGCTCCAACGCCGTTCTAACACCTCAAACCGATGACCGTCGATCCAAAACTAGTCAAATAAGATGCAACCCAATCAAAATATACTCTAATACTCATAATTAATTAATTTATAACAATTTCCAACTCCGCTCGAAAAATCGATGAAGCAAATCCTCGGGCCCACATGTCCGGATTCCGAAAATTTTCGAAGATAAACACTACCATAGCATTACGAACTCCAATAAATAATTTATTCTCAATTTTATGCCCAAATTCGTGATCAAATTCCAAGAATACCAATTTCTAGGTTTTTCTTCAAAATCCCAAATTTCTATAAATTTTCATGCTTGAATCCATGTAAAAACCATGTATTTAACTCACAATGTGAAGAAATCACAAATCGGCTCCCATGGATGAAATGAAGTGAAAATGAGCCAAAACCACATTTTATAAAACCTCACTGCCCAGCGATCCTCGTACCTGTGGTGCAATAGCCGCTTCTGCGGCTCCGCACCTGCGTAAATTCCATCACAGGTGTGGTTCAAGCTCAACCCAACGCTCCCGCATCTGCGCTCTATATAGCGCATATGCGCGTCCGCTTCTGTGGTCCATGCGTCACTCCTGCGCCCATCGCCCGCTCTTGAGTTGCCCACTTCGCACTTGCGCTTTCGCAGGTGCGCCCAAATGTTCCGCACCTACTGTTGCTGACCAGCCTCCTCTCCTTCGCACCTACGACTCGTGGCTCGCAGCTGCGAGCTCGCACATGCGGCCCTTTTCACGCAGGTGCGATTGAACCAAGTATCACCCGCCTCAGCATTTCATCCAAGTCCAAACTCGATCCGTTAACCTTTCGGAATCCACCCGAGGCCCTCGGGACCTCAACCAAATATGCCAACACGTCCCAAAACACATCACAAACTTAGTCGAGCCTTTAAATCACATCAAACAACGATAAAACATGAATCAACCTCTGATTCAAACTTAGTGAACTTTGAAACTTCAACTTCTACAATCAATGCTGAAACCTATCAAATCATGTCCGATGGACCTCAAATTTTGCGCACAAGTCATAATTGACATTACGGACCTACTCTAATTTCCGAAATCGGAATCCGACCCCAATATCAAAAAGTCTACTTCTGGTCAAACTTCTCAAAAACCTTCAAAGTTCCAACTTTCGCTAAAAGACCCGAAATGACTTACAGACCTCCAAATCCACATCCGAACGCGCTCCCAATAACAGAATCACCATATAGAGATATTCCCAGACTCAGAAATCCCAACGAACATCGATAGCATTGAACTGCATTCCAACCCAAATTTATAAAATCCTTCCAAAATGCCAACTTCCACAATAGGCGCCAAAATATTCCCAGGTCATCCAAAATACGATCCGGACATACGTCCAAGTCCAAAATCATCATACGCACTTGTTAAAACCTCCAAATCTCGATTCGGAGATCGTTTACGCAAATATCACCCTTTAGTCAATTCCTCCAACTTAAAGCTTCTGAAATTAGAATTTTCTTTCCAAATCAACTCCGAAATTCCCGAAAATAAATTCCGACCACGCGTACAAGTCATAATACCTGAAGTGAAGTTGCTCAGGGTATCAAACCGCTGAATGACGAGCTAGGGCTCAAAATGACCGGTCGGGTCGTTACACTATCTGTCGAGCAATGTCTACCACCTCGTCAAAAGTGGCACCAGATACCCTCTCCCTAGTCATAAGCAACCCCAACTGGTATGTGAGGCCATCAATTAACCTCATAATCCTCTCCCTATATGTGGGAACCAACCAAATTGCATGATGAGACAACTCAAAAAACCTCATCTCGTACTGGTCACAGACATGCCATCCTAACAAAGCTTCTCAAACAATTTGCGCAACTCCTCCCTAAGAGACTGTGGCACGAACTTCTCCAAAAAGAGAATAGAAAACTCCTGCCTTGTAAGTGGTATTGTGCTGATCGGCCTACGCATCTCATAAGCCTCCCACCATCTGAAGGTAGCCCCAGAAAACTAAAAAGTAGTAAACGAGACCCCACTGGTCTCCAGAATAGCCGCTGTCCGAAGAATCCGCTAGCACTTATCCAGAAATACCTGAGCATCCTCTAACTCAGCACCGCTAAATGATGGAGGTCGAAGCCTCCCAAATCTCTCAAGTCTCCTCTGCTCATCATCTACCATAAAGGGGACTACCGGGGCCTAAACAGCTGCAGCCGGCTGGGCTGGTAGTGCCCCCGGTATCTAAAGTCCCTGCACTACCTGCTCTGGAGTATGAGCAACAGGGGTATGAGTACCTCCCCCGGCCTGAGAAGTGGCAAGTGCGGCATGAGCCGAAACCATCTGAGCAAGGCCAATGTAAACTGTCAATATCTGGGCCAAAGCCTCCGGAAGGCCTGGAATCATAATGGGCACAAATGGTGCCGGAGCTGGTCCTATCAACTTAGCTATGTCTAGAATCTGCTCCTGAGCTGGAGCAACTGGTGGTGCTACTCCAACTGTTGTACGAGTTATACCTCTACCTCTACCTCTACCTCGGCCTCGGCCTCTACCACGACCCCGACCTCTCGTAGCCCTAACTGGTGGCACTGGTGGCTGACCGTACGATCCAGTAGTACATGTCCTCACAATCTGTGAGAGAATAGAATAACATAACTTTAGTTCCCGGAATCAACAAATTTGCACGACAGAGTACAAGAAAGTGAAATTTTCCGAAGGGTTCGGCAGCCTTTCGAAGATAAGTACAGACGTTTCTGTACTGATCCGCAAGACTCTACTAAACCTGCTCATGATTCGTGAGACCTATGTAACCTAGGCTCTGATACCAACTTGTTACGACCCAAAAATCTCACCTGTCGTGATGGTGCCTATCTCAACACTAGGCAAGCTGACAATCTCAATAAAACACCATATTTTTTAAATTTGAAAACATAATATTTAAATTCAGTAGAAGAAATCTCACAAATATAGATATAAACACTCCCAAAATCCAGTGTCACTGAGTACATGAGCATCTAATATGAATACAAAGTCTGACTGATAAAACATTATCTGAAAGTATAGAACAGTACAATAACTGAAAGAAAGAGAGTCAAAGTCAGCGGACTTCAGGAAGCTACCTTGATAGTCTACAACTGATAGCACTCTGAGATCTAACGGTCGCCGTGTCCAAAAGCACTTGGATCTGCACACGAGATGTAGAGTGTAGTGTGAGTACAACAAACTCAATAAGTAACAAGACTACCTCTAGGCTGAAAGTAGTGATGAGCTCCACAGGTACAGTCCAATACATAATAATGGTACAGAAATGTAGGCAGGCTTTCAAGTTCAACAGTTAAACTCAGTACAAGCAAAAATAGATCAATACTGCATGATATGAGGAATATGACAGCTCAGTGGAAAGACCTCATGTACTACTGGTCACAATTCATTCGGTCACACAGTACTGTTTATGGCCAATCCAGCCCAGGGATATTCCATCCCGTATATACATACACATCGACAGTCAGTCAGTCACTCAGTACCGTATAAGGCCAATCCAGCCCTGGGGTAATCTGTCCCCAAATGTAAATGATACGGACAAGATCCATATCTAGGAAAATTCATAACAATATAAATAAATAAGGCAAGTCCATGCCCTGGGAAGTCCATCCCGAATATATAATCATCCTCACTGTGGGTGTGTACAGAATCCAGAGGGGCTCCTTCAACCCAAGCGTGATATAAAGACAATATGGCCTACTGCAGCCGGCAGTCCCGATCCGTATAATAATAAAGCCTATAAGGACTGCTGCAGGCGGGCAACTCCGTTTCATATAGTAATAATATATATCAAGCCAATATAACCCGCTGCGGCGCGCAGCTCGATCCCATAAATATACTCACAATGGACGAATATGACTAATTGTGAAATGTACATTTTTAAAATAATTAATTCAATAGCAACATGACCCCATAGGTCCCAAAATATCGGCACGCAGCCTAAATATGATCTTTAATAAGAGCCTCATCTCAATTTGTCTAACTCGTGGAACATGTTCAGATAATAACATGATTCTTTAATTTTACAACTTCACATGATTTATTCAAGTCACAATTTCTATGGTGCACATCCACACACTCGTCAACTATCGTGTGCGTCACCTCCAAACAACTTATATAACACCATTCGTGGATTCATATCCTTAGAACCAAGTTTAGAAATGTTACTTACCTCAAACCGTGTAATTCTTTACTCTGCTATACCTTTGCCTCGTGAATTGGCCTCCAAACGCCTCGAATCTAGTCATAAATAATTCGATTAAGTCAATACAAATTATAGGAATTAATTCCATATGAAAATATAAATTTTTCATCAAAAATCCGAAATTGCACCCAAAAATTGTCCGTGGGGCCCACATCTCAGAACCCGACAAAGGTTATAAAATATGAACACACATTCAACCACGAGTCCAACCATATAAATTTTACTCTAATCCGACATCAACTCGACACTCAAATCTTCAAATTTAACCAGGAGGGTTTCCAAAATTTTCCAACTTAATTCTCCAATTAAATGTTAAAAACTACCATAGATTCGGGTACTTTAACCAAAATTGAGTTAAGAACACTTGCCTCGTTGTTTTTCTTGATAATCTCCCAAATATTGCCTCTTCCCGAGCTCAAATCCGTCAAAAATGAAAAATGGGACGAAGTCCCATTTTCAGAACTTAAATATTTTGTCCAGCGATTCCTTCTTCGCGAACGCGGCCACTGCCTAGCATTCGCGAAGCATAATTTTGTATTGCCCACAGTTCCTTCTTCGTGAATGAGATGACCAAAAATCCCAGCCTTCGCGAATGCAGAACCTCCTTCGCGAACGCGTAGGCCAACTCCCTCTTCTTCTTCTTCGCGAAGGCGACCAACGTCACGCGTTCGCGATGTACAACTTGCCCAGCTCTTCGCTAATGCGGATTCCCCTTCGCGAACGCGAAGAGCACATCTTTCCTGCCTTCATTTCCCCTTCGGGAACGCAAGACCCCTCTCGCGAACGCGAACAAAGAAACCAAACAGTGCATCAGAAAAATTCCAGCAGTTGTTTAAGTCCCAATTTTGATCCGTTAACCATCCGAAACTCACCCGAGGCCCCCGGAGCCTCAACCAAATACACCAAGAAGTTCTAAAACATCATCAAACCTTAGTCGAAACCTCAAATCACATCAAACAATGCTAAAATCACAAATCACACCCCAATTCAAGCTTAACGAAAACTAACGAATTTCAACTTCTACATTCGATGCCGAAACTTATCAATTCAATTCCGATTGACCTCAAATTTTGCACACAAGTCATAAATAACATAACGGAGCTATGAAAAATTTCAGAACTGGATTCCGACTCCGATATCAAAAAGTCAACTCCCCGGTCAAACTTCCAAACTTAAATTTCTATTTTAGCCATTTCAAGCCTAATTTAGCTACGGGCTTCCAAATAAATTTTCGGACACGCTCCTAAGTACGCAATTACCATACGGAGCTATTGAAATCATCAAAGCTTTATTCCGGGGTCATTTATAGATAAGTCGACATCCGATCACTGTTTTAACTTAAATTTTAAACCTTGAAACTAAGTGATCCAATTCATTCCAAAACCTCACCGGACCCGAACCAACTACCCTGGCAAGTCACATAACAGTTGTAAAGAATAAATTGAGCAGTAAATGAAAAAACGGGGTTGTAATACTCAAAACGACCGGCGAATCGTTACAGTATCTATTCAGCCTTTTAGGTTTTGGGGCTAACTTTTGCAGTTAATGTGGCGCTTGACATGTTCCAAGTGTAATCATCGATTTAATCTTTTTGTTTAGTGTAAATAGTTAAGACTCAAAGTGTAAACGTTACTGTACTACGATTCAAAATTTTCCAAACCAAATCAAGTGGGTACATCTTGAAATCTATAGACAAAAATTAGAAAAGAATTAACTAATCTATACATAATACATATATTTGCTATGATCCAACGTTTTCCGGGGAATATATTTAGCTATACTATAATAGAAACCTATTTACCATCTTTATTTAGGTTCCTTTTTAAGTACATGGTATATCTATATTTACAAGTGATATACAAAATCATAAAAAAAGAAGAAAATTTAAGATCCATTAAATTTAGCCACTATCAGTTACACGACACCGACCCCCATTTCCAATAATCCCCTGTATTTATGATTATGTTCCTTTTCCAAAGAATTTCAAACGAAGTTTCTATCTTTCTTTCTAATCATCCAAAATCTCTCTTTCTTTTTGAAAAAATCTCAATATGAAGTGTCGAAAGCAAAACAGATGCCATTTCCTTTTCCTTGTTTTTCCTGTCCATGGCAAGGGTGATTAGCTTCTTCAGAAAAACAGGGTTATACTCAGGTGCCCCCATATCTTCTAGACTCCGGATTAGCTCCGGAATCTCATCTGAGAGAAAGCAATCATGAATTATATTAACAATTTATTTTTTGTATTGCTTTACTTCTTCATCATAATTGCAAGAATTGTATGATAATTGCATATAAATGTATCACAATTGTTTTAGAATTTTGTCACAATTGAATTAAAATTGTATATTACTTGTATATGATACATTAATACCTAAAATACTATCTAATATAATTATAATACAATATTATATCAGATTTTAAGTTTAGAATTGAGATTGAAACTTAAAAAAGATGAAGATCACAATTGTATCACAATTTTTCAAAAATGTGTCGCAATTTATATCATAAATGTAGGAAAATTGTGTTAATATTGTACCAGATATTGTTTTAGGTATTAATGTATCAAATACAAGTTAGATACAATTGTGGTACATTTATGATACAATTATGTTTTAGGTATTGATGTATCTGATATAATTATTATATAATTATCATACGATCCTGCAACTTCTTCTTCTTCGAGCTTTAATCGAAATTTTCACCTAAAACTAACTTTATACTTAACCGATCCCTCTCAAAATTGAGATATAAACTCCCAAGGATATTATCAATGACTTGCAAGAATATCCAATCCACACAAAGACAAAATCTTAAAACCCGAAATTGTATGTATGTATGCTCGAGAATCATATTGTAACGATCCAGCCGGTCGTTTTGAGAGTAATAGTCCTGATCCCCTATTAACTACTTCCCCCGTATCTTTTTATGCTTATGTGACTTGTCGGGCAATTTTGTTTTTGGTTCCGGAGTATTTTGGGACACTTAGTCTCTAAACGGAAGCTTAAGCCTTAGGATTTTAACCGTAGTCGGAACTGTATGAAGACGACTCCAGAATGGAGTTCCATCGATTCCGTTAGCTCAGTTGGGTAATTTTGGACTTAGGGGCGTATCCGGATTGTGTTTTGGAGGTCTGTAGCTGATTTAGGTTTGAAATGCCGAAAGTCGAATTTTTGGAGATTTTGATCGGAACTGGACATTTTGATATCGAGGTCGGATTCCGATTCTAGAAATTGAAGTAGGTCCGTAATGTTGAATATGACTTGTGTTCCAAATCTGAGGTCAATCAGACGTGGTTTGATAGGTTTCAACATCGGTTGTAGAAATTTGAAGTTTCAAATTCATTAAGTTTGGATTGGAGGGTGATTCGTGTTTTTAGCGTTGTTTGATGTATTTAAAGGGCTCAACTAAGTTCGTATGGTGTTTTAGGACTTGTAGGTATGTTTGGTTGAGGTCCCGGGGGCCTCGGGTTAATTTTGGGTGGTTAACGGATCTTTTTGGACTTGTGAAAAATTGTAGATTTTCTGATGTCTCCAGTTCTGGTTTCCTTCTTCGCGTTCGCGAGTGGAGTCCCGCGTTTGCGAAGAGGAGCTGGAGGCAGGAGGAGAATTGTTCTTCGCGTTTGCGAAGTGGGGCTGCGTTCGTGAAGGTTTGTTCAGTAGTGCATCACGAACGTGTGAAGGGGCATCGCGTTCGCGTAGAGGAAGTAGAGCAGCTGGGACCCGAAGGCTTTGTTCAGCGTTCGCGTAGTGGAGATCGTGTTCGCGAAGCAGCAGGCAGTGGAAGCCACACGTTCGCAAGAGGTCACTCGCGTTCACGAATGAGGGATTTTGGTCAGTGATTAATTGTTCAACGCGAACGCGAGGGTGTGGCCGCGTTCACGAAGAAGGAAATACCTGGGCAGTCTATAACATTTCAAAAACGAGGGTTTGGCCATTTTTATCAAAACTTGAGTTTGGGAGCTCGGATTTGGATGAGATTTTGAGGGATTTTCAGAGACATCGGTTGGGTAATGATTCTTCACTTGTTTTGGTTATATCCCACTAATCTATCACTAATTTCATCTTTTAATTTCGGATTTGGGTGGAAAATTTGGGGAAAATGGGAAGAAGTTCTTCAACTAGGATTTTGGGTTTTGATTGAGATTTTGATATCAGATTTGGATAATTTTGGTAAGAGTGAACTCGTGAGTAAATGAGTGCTCATACTTTGTGACTTTTACCCGATTCCGAGACGTGGGCCCGGGTCAACCTTTTGGGGCGATTTTCTAATTTCTTGCTTTAGCTTTGATTTCATTAATTAAATTGGTTTTTTATAGTTGTATTTTTGGTATGTAATTGATTTTGACTAGATTTGGGCTATTCAGAGTCGGATATTCGTGAAAAAGGCATCGTTACCGATTGATTTTGCTTGGTTCAAAGTAAGTGGCTTGCCTAACCTTGTGTGGGAGAATGTTCCTTAGGATTTGATACTGATATTGATATGTGAGTGCCGTGTACGCGAGGTGACGAGTGCGTACACGGGCTATTTATTGTAAAACCTGATTTTTACTGAGTAATTACCTGTTTTCCCCTTAACTGAGCATACTAGCATGTGTAGATACCTTGTTAGCCTAGAATAGCATGTCTACGTGTCTTAATTGCTTAACTGAACTCTTTGCAGCATGCTTAGTGAATTCCTGCTTCTTTTCTTGATTTGTAATTAGTCTAAACTGTAGATTCTCTTGATGTATCTACCATCTGTAATTGCCTGAGCTGTGTATTTACTTTGGGACTACGGGATGGTATCTCGGGAGATCCTCTGTTGTTTATTTCTACGTGTTGTACTAGTATTTCATTGTGTTTTTCCTTTGTTGAACTCCAGTCTCTCATTATACAGTTTTATTTTCCTGCTTTATTTATTATATACCAGTGGGCTTGACCTGACCTCGTCACTACTCGACTGAGTTTAGTCTTGGCACTTACTGTGTACTAATTAGGTGTACTCATGCTACTCTTCTGCACATGTTTCTTGTACAGATTCAGGTGCTCGTTATCAGCCGCATTATCAGTGAGTCGAGACAGCTTTGGAGACTTCAAGGTATATCTACCGTGTCCGCAGATCTTGGAGTCCCCTTCTACTCTTCCCCATGTAAACCACTTTATGTATTTTCTTTTATTATTTTTTGGAGTATAGTAAAACTATTTTTCTTCTGTAGTTTGTGACTCATGATATTTCGGGTTTTGAGGAAAGCTGTGTACATCTAGTATTTTGGTTATTGTACATGCCGAGCGGCATTGTTATTGGTTATTCAGTATCTATTGCAGTTGGTTGTAAGTTTTGCTTCAGTTATTGATATTTACACAATCTGTTAGGCTTACTAGTCGTAGAGACTAGGTACAGTCACAACATATTTTGGAGGGATGTTTGGGTCGTGACACATGTATTTTTGGTATTCGAATGGACCAATTTGTGGATGAGTGTGTTAAGCAAACAAACTGAAGAAATTAGGGTAAGGAAAAAAAGGAGAGAGGAGAGGAGAGGAAAAAAAGTAAATAATTTAATTGAATCTCTTAATTGAAGGTACTAATAATGGGGCACACTACTAAAAAACTGTGAAAATTCGTCCAAGAATACCGAAATATTTCAGTCAAAAATATTAAAAAATCGACCGATTTCCGACCGACTTTAATCCGTCGAAATAAGGTTAGTCGGTAAAAAGAAGAGACCACATTCGGTTACAAATTCCGACCGAAATCGGTCGGTTTGTTCGATCAAGAATTAACAATTTATCTGACAAAAGTTTTTGAAAAATCAAATATACGGATCGATGTCGGGCAGTGTTTTTAAAAATAGTTTTTATTTATTTTGTATGGTAGCGACCGATGTCGGCCGATAAGATAATTTTACATTTTTTAAAAAATATTAAGATTCCGACCACTATCAGTCGAAATTATTAAAAAATAAATAAGTTAGAAAAGGTAAATTCCGACCGATTTCAGTCGGTATTTCATAATTCCTGCAGGTTGCACATTGAAATTACCGACCGAAGTCGGTCTGTAACTCTAACATTCTAGGGTTTTAATATGAAAATTTTGACCGAAATCGGTCGTAAGGCGAACGGTTTTCTGGAAAACATCTGGCAGAATATGATTACTTTCAAGCTACATCACCTGCCAATAACAACCAATAAACAACCTATGATGGCCGCACTGTATTGCTGCCATTCAACCATAATTTAACCATAGTACAATCATAACAACGCCAACAATAACAATTAACCAACAAAAATACAAATGTTCAATAACAAAACAATATCAACAATACAAACATCATTCAAAATAATTCCAACTAAATATTCACAACTTCTAGACATTGTTTAGCAATACACACCATTCAAGGAGTGTTTTGTACTTCATCATGTCCACTACTAGAAGCTTCATCGTCAGCATGGTTCGAAGGATCACGATGAGAAGGAGTAGCATATGGGGAAGACTCACGAGACCGAGGAATCGAGAAAGCCCCACTAGCAAGAAGATTGGCCAGCTGGCCTTGAAGGATATTAAATTGTTGATCTCTCTTTTCTAGCTGACCTTGAAAGCTATTAAATTGTTCATCTCTTTTCTTCTCTAGCCTTTGCCTCTTCAAGATCTGCCGACACCTGCGCGATCTTCTTCTCCATAGCCGAGAGAGTCAACCTATCAAGTGCCTCACCTGCACGGAAGTCCCTATACCTTGCAATCCTGCCTTGTAGCGCTGAAATGATCTCTCTGAAAGGCCGTATGTTGTCCCATTTTTAGAACCACCGACAACATCCGACCAAAGCCTCTGAGCTTCTTCGTCTAAAATAGAAGGTGGGTCGTCCTGCTCATCTGGTGGCTGACTCTGACTGTACTCCTTCAAAGTAGTCTTATAGCGTCCCTTTATTTAGAAGATTGAAAATTATTAACTCAATGATATTATAAATATAAATTGTAATTTATAGTAGTTATGAAACTTACATAGGTAGTCTCTGGCCGGTCCTCGACCAATCTACTTGGATCTGTCGGGGCCTTCTTCTTCCGGATGTGAGTCTCCATGAAAAACTCATCGTGTGTCAGCTTCCTCCCATATTTATTTTCCTACAAATTAAATAAAACTTGTTAACTGAATTGAAATAAATATAGTTTGAAAAAAAAAAAATTTTAACGCTTTAAGAAATTACCAGTTGTTCCTACAGTCCTCATGCTCCTTGCACCCACACAGTGCAAGGAGCCACCCTTCTCAGATGCTCGGGCCTTCTTTCTTTGTTCACTCTTCTTCTCGAAATCCTCAGTGACCCACTGTCTCAGTAGATCCTCCCATAAATGCGATAGAACCTATGAAGACTTCTTGTTTTTCTTCCGAGCAGAACAGAAGACATCGGCTAGTCTCTTACGGCATTTGAACTCAAAATTTGTAGGAATTGCACTGTTATGTCGGTCCTCCCATGTACACTTATTCTGCAAATGAAGTATGTAACGTTAGATGAAAATATCGTTTATAACGCTTAAATAGATAAGAATTGTATTAAACTTTAAATTGGTTGAAATTTGATGTACGAGCTCGGGTAAAAAATCACATCAAGTCGCATAGGGTACATCATACAATCAGCCAATGGTTTCAGTAATTATTTTTGTAGTCTGATGACTAGGTATGAACCTACAATATAGCAATTATATTAAATAAACAAGACTAGCTATATAATGCAGGAGAAATAAAAAAGTAATAAATAAATCTTACTCATTTCCATCAGGCATGATGATCATCCTATGATAACGATCATACCACACTACATCTGGATCATCATTGTCACGACTCGAAATTCCCACCTTCGGACTGTGATGATGCCTAACATTTTACTTGCTAGGCAAGCCAACGTTAGAATAATATTAACCAATTTTTAAATAATTTTTAAATTATTAATAATCAAAGAAACAAATGCGGAAGCAAAGGTTGAAATATAGTGAATAATCCATAAAAGTAAAAGTGTCTAAATACCATCCCAAAATTAGTGTCACAAGTGCACGAGCTTCTAGAACAATATAAATAAAGGTCCGAATAAAATAAAGTTGTCTGGAAATAAACATACAACTAAAGTAAAATAGATGTGGACTTCAGAACTGCGGACGCCATGCAGTTATACCTCAAGTCTCCTCCGAGTAGCTGAGATCCGAGCAAGTCTATGGCACGCCGCTGGGACCAACTCTGAAATCTGCACAAGAAGTGCAGAGTGTAATATCAGTACAACCGATCCCATGTACTGGTAAGAGCTGAGCCTAATCTCGGCGAAGTAGTGACGAGGCTAAGGCGGGTCACTTACATTACCTGTACGCAATATTAGTAAAAACAACAATAATAGAAATAAATCAGGTAACTCGTTTATAATAATTGAAGCCAACTCAGCAGTCATAACCAATTAATATTTTCATCAATTGTGTTGCAGCGTGCAACCCACTCTTACAATATATTCACATTCAATTCTGTTGCAGCGTGCAACCCGCTCTCACAATATATTCATTTTAATCAAGTCTGTTGCGGCGTGCAACCCGATTCCCCAATATATATATGTATGTCGACTTTTAAATAAGTCTGTTACGACGTGCAACTCGATCCTCCAATATCGACTTTTAATAAGTCTGTTGCGGCGTGCAACCCGATCCTCCAATATGNTATGCTAAATGTCAAATAATAATTAAAACACATAATTCAAATAGCATGTAACAATTAATGCATGAATTCAAGAATTTATATTTGAGAAGGAATAGGAGAGAAACAATTATTATAATAATTAATTTATAATTAAAATAATTTATGATTTTTTTCAAGTAAGCAGGCAAACAATTAATTTCACGACGTATAGACACTCGTTACCTCGCCTATACGTCGTTCACATGCTTTTCACATAACAAATAATTTAAGGATTCTATTCCCTCAAGTCAAGGTTAACCACGACACTTACCTTGTTTTGCAAATTTCAATCAATTACTCGACCACAACTTTTTCTTTTAAATTTATCTCCAAAAGCTTCAAATCTATTCACAAACAATTCGATATACTCAATACGAATCATAGGAATTAATTCCATACGAATTTATAAATTTTCCGGATAAAAATCCAAAATTTATTTAAATATTCGATAGTGGGACCCACATCTCAAATCTCAGAAAAACTTATAAAATCCAAACACCCATACTGAGACGAGTCCAACCACACAAAAATTATCCAATTCCGATGTCAAATGGACCTTCAAATCTAAATTTTTTGTTTTTGGAAAGTTTTACAAAAATTCCAATTTCTTCCGTTTAAATCCGAAATAAATAATGAATATAGACTTAGATTTATGAAATACAATCACTATATGATAAAGAACACTTACCCAGTTCGAAATCGTGAAAAACACCTTAGAAATCGCCCCTAAGCCGAGTTATAATTGAGGGTTTGTGAAAAATAGAAAAAATCCCGTTTTGGTTCTGTTTTAAGTCACAAGCGTCAGTCTTTCTTCGCGTTCGTGAAGGGCCTGTCGCATTCACGATGAATAGTAGCCCGTGGCATTTGCGAGTCCTCCTTCACGTTCGTGAAGGCTTTCCCCCCTGGCCTTCGCGTTCGCGTGCCAGTGCTCGCGTTCGTGTAGGAGGACAACTGACCCCTCCCCCAGGCCTCTAAAGCTTCGCGTTCGCGTTGAGCTGGTCACGTTCGCAAAGGGTAAAGTCCCCATAGCTTCGCGTTCACGACTCAATCTTCAGTTCGCGAAGAAGAAAAATTCAGCCAGCCCATTTTTCTCTTCGCGTTCGCGACAGTACATTCGCGAACGCGATAAAGGAAATACTAGAAGCCTGAAGTTGCAGAAAAACCAAATTTTCTAAGTTCAAAATCATCCCGTATCCTATCCGAAACTCACCTGAGCCCTCGGGGCTCAAAACAAAACATGCACACAAGTTTTAAAACATCATACAAACTTGCTCGCGTGATCAAATCGCCAAAATAACACCTAGAACTACGAATCGGACACCAATTCAAAGGACATTTTCAAAAAAACTTTAAATCTTATATTTTTACAAACGGACATCCGAATCACGTCAAATCAACTCTGTTTCTCACCAAATTTGGAAGACAAGTCACAAATATTATATTGGACCTATATCGGGCTCCAGAACTAAAATACAGATCCGAGGTCAATAAATCCAATATTAGTAATTTCTTAGCAATCATTAAGCTTTTAAGCTTTTAATTTTTCCTCAAAATTCCATAACTCGGGCTAAGGACCTCGGAATTTGATTTCGGGCATACGCCCAGGTCCCAAATCACGATACGGATCTACTGAAATTGTTAAAATACTGATCCGGATCCGTTTGCTCAAAATGTTGAACAAAGTCAACTCAGTTGAGTTTTAAAGCTCTATTTCATATTTTAATCCATTTTTCACATAAAAACTTTTCGGAAAAATTGTACGGACTGCGCACGAAAGTTGAGGAGTTATACATGGTAATTTTTGAGGTCTTATACAGAATTACTTATTAAATTTAAAGATGGTATTTTGGGTCATCACAATCATCCTCAAGTGTATCTGAAGCTTGCGTAGAAGGGGATGCATCTGGCTCAATGCTAATATCCCAAAGGCGAAGTCCTGAAATGTTAGGAGACGCACTCTGCGGAGAGGGAACCGAGGTCGCTGATGAAGATGGTTGCGATCTAGACCCATGTTGCGATCCACATAACTATAATCTAGATGACTGCGATCCAACTGGTGGTGAAGCAAATGGAGCATATGACGGGCGTATCACTACATAGCCCTGTGGCTGCTGACCCGATGTAGCAATGTAACTATATGCAGGACTATATGGTGAAATCGGGGTATAACCCTATGGTGAAGAATGGTAAGAATACTGTTGGAAGGGTGAATGGTAGGTAGTCTGATGAGTATATGGATGTGGTGAAAACGATTTGTGCCTAGAAGATTGAAGCCGACCATCTGCAACAAAGGAATGCAAGTGTGCAGTAGAAGGAAGAGAGGGTATAACACTATCCTTATGATCAATACGCCTCTTACCCTTCCTAGACCTACCTCGACCCCTACTGGTCATCTACATAAATTAAGAAAATGTTTGAATTGATATTATAAATCTATATAAGCTAAAAAGCTTGAAAAAACTAATATGCTAGTCATCTTCGAAATATTCTTCCTCGTTCGAAAAGTTTTCCCCTTCACTTATTTCATTTTCATCAGTTGATTTTTCCTCATTTTCTATTGTTGTTATTTCCTCCATATCAACTTCTTCTAATATGTGTTGAGGATGCTCCAAGTCATTTTCTAATTGATCATCCACCATTTGGTTAACACTTAAGGTATTATTTTGGTAAGCAACATCTAGCACATTCTCAACTTTCACCCTACCAACAGGCTCAGTTTTAATTATAACCAACCAATAAGACTTATCCCTCCGCAATGGATATGAAGCATAATACATTTGCCTAAAATTTTCTACAATTATAAAAGGATCATAGCGATCATACTCCCTCTTTTTATTTACCTCAATTATGTTGCACTGCGAGTGTACATTTGTACATCTTCTAGGTGTTGGGTCAAACCACTTGCATCGAAAAATTATGATCTTCTTATTTGGCCAGCCTGAATATGATAATTCTAGAATCTCTTTGATCATACCATAATAAGCATTATTACCATACTGGTTGCCTTCACCACCTTTAACCCACATTCCACTGTTATTGCTTTTTTGTACTTGGAGCATTCCTAAGTGTGAAATTTGTAACCATTCACAAAATACTTAGACATAATTATAACCGTAGGTGCAGGTCCCCAAGATATATCTTGTAAAAATTGATTAACCCGTTGTTTGGATTATTGACCTACATATACTGTTAAAAAGATCACAAATGAGCAAGTATATTCACAAGTGACCAAGTATGTATATTCACATGTGAGCAAGCATGTAAGTTGCACTTACACACTCTTTAAATTAAGCATTCCGACCGATATTGGTCGGTAATGAGGAAATATTTTTATTTAAAAAACATTTCCGTACATAATATGCAAGTCTGACTAGCATTTGGTCAAAGATTGACCAGATTCCGATCGACATCGGTCAGAATTGTGAATTGTGTCAGATAAAATAATATTTTAATATTATGGGACCACATTTACCGACCGATGGTGGTCGGTATATTTATTTAAAATTAATTATTTGACTTTTGCAACCAATTTATACTCTTTTCGACTGAGTTTAGTCAATTTTTGCTTCAATCGATTTTGGTCGGTAGGCCCTGGAAAGTTTTTCACCAATTTCTAATAGTGGTAGGAGCCTTTTCAAGGGTGGAATATATACAGTTTGTAAGAAAAATTTGAGTCTATTACTCAGATGGTCACTCAACTATCCGAAATTATCTACCAAAGTCCATCTTTCTTTCGCTTGTAACAACAAAGTAACTTAACTAGCCATCTGGCACTCAGAAGGTCACTCTATTAGATTTCTAAAATTTTTGATTGCAAAATATCTATTTTACAACTTTTATCTTCTTTTTATTTTTTTTAGATTGTTAATATTATAATTTTTTCTCTTTTTAATTTATATTTTATTTACAAGTTAAAAAATAAAATAATATTTAAGCATATATAATATTGGAATAATAAAATATTGAATATAGTAAAAACCTAATTAGAATAATTTGTTCGTAATACTAATTTTGATATTAACAACAAAGACTCAAAAATGTATCTACACAATTGAGAATGAAAGAAAATATAAGTTTTAAAATATATATTTCATGCACGTACTATAAAAAAATTATTTAAAATAAAGGTATTTTTGTAATATACATTATATATTCTTGAATATTATGCTCAATTTTGTTTTTGGTAAATAAGTAACTTTATTACCAAGGGCAAAATATGTACAATCATAAACAAACACTCTAGAGATGGTCAGCAATTCACCTCTAGAAATCTGCTAAAATATTTATCTACTATCCCCTCCTCGCTTTTGATATTATCTATTCAATTCTAAGGAAATCTTCACACTCATTACTACAAAAATGTCAATATTATCCTACTCTTCTTCTAACTGTTTCCCTCCATGATAATTTTCAAGGATAGAAATTCATGGTTTCCAGTTGCTTTGCAATCTTCTTGTTGCGGCTCCCTCGACAGTGTATATCTTGCAATATTAGCCTGCTAAGATTTTCAACAGTTCTTTTTCTTCCTTGAAATATTCTTTGATTTCTCTCTCGCCAAATATAGTAAACACTACATGCCAACACCATTCTATACATTTCTGCTTTTGCGTTTTTCCCATTTGCAAATTTAACTGCCCACTCGAGCTCTTACACCCATTCCATAACTTGTTTATGCACTTCTTGCCATCTGAGTAATATTATGCTCAATTATATTATTATTTCGATATTATATATGCTAGAAAAATAATTTTTATTTTTTATTTTTAAATAAAATTTATTTGCTCTATAGGTAAGTCCATAATGTTGATTAAAAAGAGAAAAACTCATAAATATTAAAAAAGCAAAAAAAAAAAAAAAGAGGAGAAGATAAAAGTTGATAATTTAGAGGATAAAATAGGTATTTGGCGATCAAAAGTTTGAGAAATCTGGTTGAATGACCTTCTGAGTGCTATAGGCATAGTTAAGTGACATTGCAGTTACAAACGATTTTGGTAAATAATTTCAAATAGTTGAGTAACCATGTGAGTAATGCACTCCAAATGAGAAGGAATGTTACTTTTCTCAAAAATTTTATATAGAAGAATTAACTACTGTAATTAATTGAAACAAAAAATAGACGAGGAGGAAGCAGATGTTAACAAAAATTACCTTTATCACTTTTTCCTTTGGGAAGAAGCAATTTTGATATAGGCATTGTCACGACCCCAATTTACCCTCCGTAGGATGTCGTGATGACACCTAGTCGCCTAACAAATTTGCGAAATATCATAATATAAAACTAAAGCCCAATTCTCCTCACATGAAATAATTATAAAATTGTAAATCAATAATTACAACTCCTAAAACCCGATGAAAATAAGTCACAAGCTTCTAAGAGTAAATACTAAGTGTCTATACATTAGAGTCTAAAGAAAATAAGGAAAATAACATAGTAAAGATAGAATGGGACTTCGAGGTCTGCGGACACTGGCAGATATACCTAGAAGTCTCCACGTACGGTTCGTCTCACTGATATCTAGTCTGGTGGGAAGAACCTAGATCTGCACAATAAGATGTGCAGAGTGTAGTATGAGTACACCACAACGGTACCTAGTAAGTGCCAAACCTAATCTCGGTAGAGTAGTGACGAGGTCAAGTCAGGGTACCACTGGTTTAAAAGAAAAGTAAGGCAAAATATATAATAATATTTTGAGATGACTGAGGATTTAAACAATAAGAAGTTTCAGAAAATATCAGCACAGTAAATAGAGGTAAACAACATGGTCACTCCTGAGGTACCGCCTCGTAGTCCCATATGTAAATATGCACGACAGGGGGGATCTCCCGAGGTACCGTCTCGTAGTCCCAAAGTAAATATGCAAGACAGGGGGATCTTCCGAGTGAACGCCTCGTAGTTCCAAAGTAATTATGCAGTATATGGGGATCTCCCAGAGGAACCGGCTCGTAGTCCCAAAGTAAATATGCAGTACAGGGAGATCTGCCGAGGAACCGCCTCGTAGTCCTAATGTAAATATGCAGTACAGGGGGATCTCCCGAGGAACCGTCTCATAGTCCCAAAGTAAATATGCAGTACATGAGATCTCCCGAGGAACAACCTAATAGACCCAAAGTAAATTTGCAGCCGTTAACCGAAGGAACAACGAGTTTACAACAAAAATCTTACAGTTAAAGATTTAATTCAAATCAAGTTAAATATGAAGTATATGGGGATCTCCCGAGGAACCGTCTCGTAGTCCCAAAGTAAATATGCAGTAATTAACCGAAGGAACAACGAATTTAC
The DNA here is from genome assembly GCA_000715115.1 of Nicotiana otophora. Lineage (NCBI taxonomy): Eukaryota > Viridiplantae > Streptophyta > Magnoliopsida > Solanales > Solanaceae > Nicotiana > Nicotiana otophora. The sequence goes on along the minus strand of AWOL01S0043833.1, from coordinate 92,660 downwards.
AGCAAGAATCTTACAGTTAAAGATTTAATTCAAATCAAGGGAAACAGGAAATTCAACTAAGCATGCTGCACAAATTGCATGTAAGAGTTAAGGCACGTATACATGTGATACTAGGCTAAATATGATCACTACATATGCTAAGGCAACTCGGTTAAGGAATTTAAAAGAATACAACTCAGTAAGAACCAAAATTTTCTTAATTAGCCCGTGTACGCACTCGTCACCTCGCATACACGGCGCTCACGTATCACATATTGTTACAACAGTATCAAATCCTAAAGGGATTTTCCCCACACAAGGTTAGACAAGTCACTTACCTCAAATGTCGCTCAATCAATCGGTAAGAATGCCTTTCCCTTGACTTTCCGACTCCGAATGGCCCAAATCTAGCCAAACGCAATTACATAATATGAATACAAATACAAGAAACTAATTTAAACCATAAATCTACGTGTCACGGCCCAAAATCCATTAAAGGCCGTGATGGCACCGGACACCGCTGTCAGGCAGGCCAAAAATAAATACTTAATTTGATTCTCATTTTAATATTTTTGAAATCATATTTCCTTCAATTAAATAGTAAAAGATGGAATTTACAGAGTAAATAATAATATTTGTTTTAACAATTTCAATACAGGACAACCCAAATCACCCTAAAACCCAGTGTCATAAATATATGAGCCTCAACTAGGAATGTAAAATAAAATACAACATCTGTCTGGAATACAAATTCGGACAGGAGAAATACAAATACTCTAAAGGAGACTCTGCTGGCTGCGGACTCGTAATGTGGAATACAGCTCACCTAATTCCCTACAATAACCACGCCTCTGCACCCACAAGGCCACTAGACATATATGCACCTGCACAAAAATGTGCAGCAAGTGTAGTATGAGTACGTAAATCAATGCGTACCCAGTAAGCATCCCGCCTAACCTCGAAGAAGTAGTGACGAGGGGTCGACTTCGACACTTACTATGGGCTATAAATAAAATATCAATGATATAATTAGGCACGGATTACGTAGAATAGCTGTAAGCTCAATATCATGAAATAAGTAAACAACTCTTTCGTTCATAAGAATTTTCCAAATTTATTTTCGTCATTTAACATTTTTGAATCTCGGGCCAATGAAAGCAATATCAATTATTATCAATTCAAAATAAATATTTAAACTGTGCACTGCCGAGGGTCGAATGACGTGAACCATAGATGCATCTATTTAACTTGCCAAGGCGTTCGGCCCGCTCCACAAAAGAGAAACATACAATTTAAAACAATCAAATTCAAGATTTATTAAGGCAATTATTTAAGAAATACAAATTCTTATTTACGGTCAAGAAGAATGGAGTTTAACCTTTTAAAGTTCCTTTACCAAGTTTCGATATGATTTAAGCAATTTAGATTAACAAGTAGGGTGCAAGCATCGCAATTATAACATGATCTGGGTCCTAGACTACACATAGCACTACGAACTCAAATATATGATTTATTCTCAATTTCATGCCCAAATTCGTGATCAAAATCCAAGAATACTAATTTCTAGGTTTTTCTTCAAAATCCCAAATTTCTATAATTTTTATGCTTGTATCCATGTAAAAACCATGTATTTAACTCACAATGTGAAGAAATCACTTACCCTATTATAGTTGATGAAGATGACACTCCAAAAGTGCTCAAACATCGACTCCCATGGACGAAATGAAGTGAAAAAGAGCCAAAACCCCGTTTTATAAAAACCTCACTGTCCAGCGATCCTCGCACATGCGGTGCAATAGCCGCTTCTGCGGCTCCGCACCTGCAAAAATTCCATCGCAGGTGTGGTTCAAGCTCAGCCCAACATTTCCCGCATCTGCGGCCCGGCAGCGCTTCTGCGGCTCTTCGTGCGCAGGTGCGGTCCTGCTTCTGCGGAACTTGATCGCATATGCGGTCCCAGCCTTTTCCAGCCAGAACCGCTTCTGCGACCCTCTTGGCCGCTTCTGCGGTTCCTCACCTGCGACCAAAACCTCGCAGGTGCAGTTACACGAGATACCAGCCGCCTTAGCATTTTTCTTAGTCCAAAAATTGATTCGTTAAGCATCCGCAATTCACCCGAGGACCCCGGGACCCCAACCAAACATTCCAATAAGTCCTAAAATATCATGCGAACTTAGTCGAGCCTTTAGGTCACACCAAAAAACACTAAAACACGAATCACCCTCCAATTCAAACTTAATGAACCTTAGAACTTCAAACTTTTATATTCGATGCCGAAACCTATCAAATCACGTCCGATTGACCTCAGATTTTGCACACAAGTCACATTCGATATTACGGACCTACTCCAACTTCTAGAATAGGAATCCCACCCCGATATCAACAATTCCACTCCCAGTCAAACTTCTTAAAATTATCCAAATTTCCAACTTTCGCCCAAATGACCCCAAAATGACCTACGGACCTCCAAATCCACTTCAGGATGCACTCCCAATACCAGAATCACCATACGGGGCTATTCCCAGACTCCAAACCCCAAACAGACATCAATAACATTGAAATGCACTTCAACCCAAATTTATGAAATTCTTCCAAAATGCCAACTTCCACAATAGGCACTGAAATGCTTCCGGGTCATCAAAAACCCGATCCGGATATACGCCTAAGTCCAATATCATCATACAAACCTGTTGGAACCTTCAAATCCCGATTCTGAGGTCGTCTACTCAAAACTTACACTTTAGTCAATTCCTCCAACTTAAAGCTTCCGAAATTAGAATTTACTTTCCAAATCAACTCTGAACTTCCCGAATTTAAATGCCCACCACGCGTACAAGTCATAATACCCGAAGTGAAGCTGCGTATGGCCTCGAACCGCCGAACGATGCACTAGAGCTCAAAACGACCTATCAGGTCGTTACATTCTCTCCCACTTAAACATACGTTCGTCCTCGAACGTGCTAAGAACTGCTCTGGAGTTGTCCGAAATCATTGGTCAACACCTCGTGCACCTACCCGTGCTACCACAACCCAGTTGAGCAAATTAGCTCGAGCTAATCTGAAGATCTTCCTCTTTATTTAGTCAAGTAAGTCTTAGAGTCAAATTCCAACATCCGGAATTCCCCCCCAGGCCTGTTTCTAACATACGAACACCGTATCAATCACTACACACTGCATCAAACACGATTGTGTACCCTTACTAAATTCTGATCATGCACCGCATAATTCACATGACTATAATAACATGCTCCGATAATAATAGCCGAAATTCCACGAATCTGATGCCCACAATACACTTCATGACACGTATAAGTCCTGTTCGAACTCTTGAAATGCTGCCACGATAGAAGAGATATACAGATATTCATAACCAACTACCGAGTCAACAAATCATTGGGTTTCTTCTCTTGACAAGGACCATTACCTCATTATGAACCAAATAACGATATTTGCTCTCTAATATGCTTCATATAAATCTGATCACACTGATCCCAGGTCTAAAAATCTCGTCTCACCCAGTACAAGCTGCTTAGGCAATATGCCACCTCAGACACTGCCAAAAGTCTCATATGATGCCACAATGTGACAACAAGATACAAACTCGAATGTGATACATAAGGAAATGAACTCCAGGAAGATCTACTCAACCCACATAACTAATTTAAACAAACGAAAAGATGTTATGGACCTTCCTCAGGAAATGAGAAGCAAAACACACAATAATAGATTTGGGAAACTGTACTCAATAATGCACTGTTGCGGCGTGCAACCCGATCCAACCATGAAACCCGTGGCAGTGTGCCACCCGATCCAACCATATACCCGTGGCGGTGTGCCACCCGATCCACACATAATAGTCTAAAGAAAACACACATCGAGCCGTAACTCTTATACTCACGAAGTGCCCCGAATATCAATCATGAGCATGCCAAGTGCATAATGCAAATCCTGGGGAGACGGGTAGCGTCACATGCTATAAAAATCAAGCACAACTAAGGTGCGATATATGATCTGCATCTCGAGAGTCATCCTGCTCACACAACACCACAAACTCTATGGGATCTCAATACGAGTGCGAATAATCAAACCGCCTCATAACCCACATGGAACAATAGAGACTACATGGAAGGGCCGACAATAGAAATATCATCCAAGGCCCGAAGACCCCTCGGAAAACAACGCTATGCTGAAATGAACACATCCGACCTAATATAGAGCCCACATTCATATTTAGATCCATCCACGGACCTCAAACCGATTCTGATCATACCATGCTTGGCTAAATAGCCCCTCAATGACCCACAATGACCTATTCACGACACATAAGAACAACCGTCAAATCCGAAACAAACTCACATGGTCCACAGCCCAAGGAATAAAATGCCTCTCACGCATAAATTATCGCACTTGCGATATTACCATGACCTCCATATTCGGTCTCAATCTTTAACAATCAAGTGACTGACATGTCACGCTTATAAAAATCCCCCCGTGGGGAATGCTCCCACGACCAGTCCGCCCAGGTAGTAAGTCTGCACATCCATACCACCGGCCATACTAATGTCGTAAAGCGAATCGAGAATCCGCAAACCAGTACACCAAGCCTCTTACACAGGACACCGATCCCAGGTGACCTTGAAGACAATACCATCTCACTCTAAACATCTAAATTCTTCCCTGCTCATCCGAACTCTTGACATTCTGTTCGACATCAACTGCAACCTTGATCCTTAACCCCCAATTCCCATGCCGCTCACTACACCTAACATACCAATATGCAAGAGTACAAGAATTTTATCATAACTCCCGAACCACCAATAGGCTACACACTTCATCATATAGAAACTTTTCACTTAACTCATTTCGGGGGAACCATTTCCACACGTGACTGAATTCCTATAAATGCAGAAAATACAAACCTCGAGTGGTGGTCTAAACCACTATAATTCTTCCGGGCTCCATCTACACATAACATGCCATAATACTCGAATGCCTCCAAATATGATCAATTACAGCGGCCGTCAAACCTCGCACATACTGCCATAATCACATGTATAATTAACACGCTGAAGGAACTGATCATTGCCACCATCATGTCAATTCAACCATTGCTAACCGAATCCGACTTCTTCTAATTTACCCTGGACTTGCCTTAGGAATAATAATAGCTCAATTTAAAACATAACGGACCCAAATCCGCACTTATCCTGAGTGACCTTATTTCACGAGACCACGTTGTCTCCAAAACCCCACCCACGAACCATCTCATAACCTCCTTATGCGCATATTCGCATCTTCAACTGGTACACCCATTCTGAAAACCCTCTATGAATCCAAAGTTATTTTCTCCCATTCCTCAAATGCCACACTACAGACCAACGATAATGTAGAATACTCCAAGCCACCTTTCATAATCCACTGCAAAAGCTCAAATACTTAACCATACTACTAGCTCGAAATCCTTAGGCACCGCACTTTAATTTTGAATCTGCTAGGACCGTTGTTGAGAGTCACCCACTCTGACTTGTCCCCGAATATAATCAGACTCCAAGGCTCTGCTAGAGCATGAACACCATCTCGAAAAAGCAACCAGTTGAATTCCTTTCCTTATACATCACATCCACACGAAGCATAGACTCTGAGTCTACCCAAGACCTGAACATAAAGCGATAAGGCCAAAGATAGCACACATTCCTCAAATCCTTTTCTCAAGTTACCACTGATGTTTTCTTTCCTTAGTCATAATAACCCAGCAATACATCGATAAATAGAAACCTCACAAGTAGAGAACCATGCAATCCAATCGTAGGCGGTGGGGCTCTCCCACTTAAGCTTGAAGCTACCATTACATGACCCTGGAGCCTACCAAGATCCCTTATCCCCTATTGACATGATTTTGCGCAATCAACCCGCCAAACTCCTCGAAATCCTTATGTTAAACATTTCATGCACATTCTGAATCACTAGCCATATTAACATATTCGACCTCTTACTAGAAATCCTTATGTTAAACACCACACGACCGCTAACCTGCTCACAGGAGATAAACTACCTCTGGAAATTATATGCCGATATCTCTCAAACAGCACTGCACCGAGTACAATTACTACGAAATCAATAAACCACCCTGAGCCCGTGCTCATTCACTAGCTGTACAAGTCCGTTCACTCCCAGTTGACATCAATTAAAGGTGCGATGATACATCCCAATCCAAAGTCATATTGCATCCCTCTTCATATTAAGCAACTCCCTCCTGTAGCACCCAATCTTCTTCAATATCACAGCCAATATTCCAAATCAAGCACGTAGACCTAGTCACTGTCCACCATGAATTACAAATCACTCTAACATCCCCCAAGGCGTGTGGCTATCCCACCACAGAACCCGTATGCTGCCCTACCACTCTCCTACTTTGGTCAAATCCTCTCTTTTAAGCAACTACTCGACTTTTACTTTTCACACTTGACCTCCTATCAATTCAACCACCACAAGACACCTCCCACGTGTACTTCCTCGTCCTTCACTGCTCAATTGTTGCTCCAAACCCAAATCCCTCTCTGTAATATCCGAACACATGAGTCTCCCCCAACTCTAAACCTCTTATAAGATAATCTTTCTCGAGACATCAATACTAGAAGTACCAATTCGATTCCGAAACTGCTACACTCCGCTATCTCTGATAACCGCATCTCAGGCGCCATTTCACAACACCCTGCCCGAAGGCAATTTGAAGAAGACCATAACACCGGCGAGCTTAACACATTCAATCAAGGACGACGACACCACATCACAGATGAAAATTCCACCATGCTCAAAATACCAAGTCTCGTCACTCCATCAACCCAAACCGAAACATTCTCAGTCTGATTGCCTTTCCTCTGCCGGAAATAAAATACTGAACCCCTGAATCACGCATTGAGAAAAGACCTTCTTTCAATTCATTCACTTCCCCTACACGTAGACAAGTATCTTACCATTACCTTAATATTGTGCGATAACAACTCATGAACATCATATCAATTGGTGCATGACCCAAAACCATCAGAAATACAGCTACTAAGCTGAGATGACAAAACATCCTTCTATAAGGCGACGACATTAGCCCAATCGAATACGCAGGGAGAAACATCCTGCTCTACATCAGTAGTGCCATTAAAATTCCTCGATTCCAAATTTATAACAAGCACTTCTCGTCGCATAAGATTGAATAGGAAGGAAATAAAGGCATAAGCCTCAAAGGAATCAAATCGCACGATGAGGAATCAAGAAGGGAAGCGCTCCTAACAGTCCGGTAGCCTCTCGAAGATAAGTACATATGTCTCCGTACCGATCTGCAAGACTCCACTAGACTTTCTCATGACTTGTGAGACCTAAGTGAACCTAGTGCTCTAATACCATGTTGTCACGACCCAAAATCCATTAAAGGTCGTGATGGCGCCGGACACCACTGTCAGGCAAGCCAAAATTAATACTTAATTTGGTTCTCATTTTAATATTTTTGAAATCATATTTCCTTCAATTAAATAGTAAAAGATGGAATTTACAGAGTAAATAATAATATATTTTTTTAATAATTTCAATACAGGATAACCCAAATCACCCAAAAACCCGGTGTCACAAGTGTATGAGCCTCAACTAGGAATGTAAAATAAAATACAACATCTGTCCGGAATACAAATTCGGACAGGAGAAATATAAATATTCTGAAGGAGACTCTGCTATCTGCACCGCATCTCTGCACCCACAAGGCCACTAGACATATATGCACATGCACAAAAACGTGCAGCAAGTGTAGTATGAGTACGTAAATCAACGCGTACCCAGTAAGTATCCCGCCTAACCTCGAAGAAGTAGTAATGAGGGGTCGACTTCGACACTTACTATGGGCTATAAATAAAATATTAGTGATATAATTAGGCACGGATTATGTAGAGTGAAAGTAAACAATTCTTTTGTTCATAAGAATTTTCCAAATTTATTTTCGTCATTTAACATTTTTGTATCTCGGGACAATGAAAGCAATATCAATTATTATCAATTCAAAAAATATATATTATGCGCAAATCATGCCGAGGTCGTACAGCCCGATCCAACATAAATATTTAAACTGTGCACTTGTATGAGGGGTCGACTTCGACACTTACTATGGGCTATAAATAAAATATTAGTGATATAATTAGGCACGGATAATGTAGAGTGAAAGTAAACAATTCTTTGTTCATAAGAATTTTCCAAATTTATTTTCGTCATTTAACATTTTTGTATCTCGGGTCAATGAAAGCAATATCAATTATTATCAATTCAAAAAATATATCATGCGCAAATCATGCCGAGGTCGTACAGCCCGATCCAACATAAATATTTAAACTGTGCACTGCCGAGGGTTGAATGGCGCGAACTATAGATGCATTTATTTAACCTGCCGAGGCGTTCGGCCCGCCCCACAAAAGAGAAAAATACAATTTAAAACAACCAAATTCAAGATTTAGTAAGGCAACTATTCTAGAAATACAAATTCTCATTTACGGTCAAGAAGAATGGAGTTTAATCTTTTAAAGTTCCTTTACCAAGTTTCGATATGATTTAAGCAATTTAGATTAACAAGTAGGATGCAAGCATCGCAATTATAACATGATCTGGTCCTAGACTATCCAAACATAAGTATATTAGTAGCTACCCATGGACTCTCGTCACCTCGTGCGTACGTAGCCCCCACCAAGAGGAGAGCATATTGAATTATTTCATCTATGGGGTTAATTCCCTCTTACAAGGTTAGAAAGGAAACTTACCTCACTCCGACGTTTCAAAACCGGCTCCAACGCCGCCCTAACACCTCAAACCGGTGACCGCCGATCCAAAACTAGTCAAACAATGTGCAAACTAATAAAAATATAGTCTAATACTCATAACAATTCAATTTAGACAAATTTCCAACTCCGCTCGAAAAGCCGATAAAGCAACTCTAGGGCCCACGTGCCCGGATTTCGAAATGTTTCGAAGACAAATACTACCCATAGCACTACGAACTCAAATATATGATTTATTCTCAATTTCATGCCCAAATTCGTGATCAAAATCCAAGAATACCAATTTCTAGGTTTTTCTTCAAAATCTCAAATTTCTACAAATTTGCATTCTTGAATCCATGTAAAAATCATGTATTTAACTCGCAATGTGAAGAAATCACTTACCCCATTATACTTGATGTAGATGGCACTCCAAAAGTGCTCCAAAATCGGCTCCCATGGACGAAGTGAAGTGAAAATGAGCCAAAACCCCATTTTATAAAAACCTCACTGTCCAACGATCCTCGCACCTGCGGTGCACTAGCCGCTTCTGCGGCTCCGCACCTGCGGAAATTCCATCGCAGGTGCGGTTCAAGCTCAGCCCAACATTTCCCGCATCTGCGGCTCTTCGTGCGCAGGTGCGGTCCCGCTTCTGTGGAACTTGACCGCATATGCGGTCCCAGCCTTCCCCAGCCAGAACCGCTTCTACGACCCTCTTGGCTTCTTCTGCGGCTCCTCACATGCGGCCGAAACCTCGCAGGTGTAGTTACACCAGATACCAGTTGCCTTAGCATTTTCCTTAGTCCACAAATCGATCCGTTAAGCATCTGAAACTCACCCGAGGACCTCGGGACCCCAACCAAACATTCCAATAAGTCCTAAAACATCATGCGAATTTAGTCGAGATTTTAGATCACATAAAACAACGCTAAAAATACGAATCAACCTCCAATTCAAACTTAATGAACTTTAGAACTTCAAACTTATATATTCGATGCCGAAACCTATCAAATCACGTCCGATTGACCTCAAAATTTGCACGCAAGTCACATTCGATATTACGGATCTATTCCAACTTTCGGAATCGGAATCCGACCCCGATATCAAAAAGTCCATTCCCGGTCAAACTTTTTAAAATTATCCAAATTTCCAACTTTCGCCCAAATGACCACAAAATGACCTACAGACCTCCAAATCCACTTCCGGACGCGCTCCCAATACCAGAATAACCATACGGGTCTATTCCCAAACTTAGAACCCTAAACAGACATCAATAACATTTAAATGCACTTCAACTCAAATTTATAAAATTCTTCCAAAATGCCAACTTCCATAATAGGCGTCGAAACGCTCCCGGGTCATCCAAAACCCGATCCAAACATATGCCTAAGTCCAAAATCATCATACCCTTTGACTCCCGATTCCAAGGTTGTCTACTCAAAACTCACACTTTAGTCAATTCCTCCAACTTAAAACTTTCGAAATTAGAATTTTCTTTCCAAATCAACTCTGAACTTTTCGAAATTAATTTCCGAACACGCGTACAAGTCATAATACCTGAAGTGAAGCTGCTCATGACCTCAGACCACCGAATGACATGCTAGAGTTCAAAACGACCAGTCGGATCGTTACTCTACGGCTTTACCAAAGAAATTGAAAAATTGCCCCAAAATGTCAACCCAAGCGCACGTCTCGAAATCGGGTTAAAGTCACAAAATACGAACACCCATTCAATATCGAGTTCACCCATACCAAAATCAATAAAATCCGACACCAAGTCGCCACTCAAATCCCCAAATCAAACTTTCCAAATACCTAGCCTCAAACCCCCAAATTCCAACTTAAATACACTAACTAGGTGGGAAAATAAATGGGGAAGCAAGATTATTGATAATAAATAAGCACAAGGGACTTACCTCAAGAAATCCCTCGAAAATGCTCTCAAGAAATTGCCAAACCCGAAATCAAAATGTTTAAAATAAGTAAAAATTGTAAATCCTTGCATTCAAGTGTTCTGTCCAGTATTTTCACTTCTGCAGATACATAGACGCAACTGCGGCGTCGCAGAAGCGACAACCTACCGCATATACCATTTCCTCGCTCCTATGGTTGGCTCTTCTTCACTTATGGAGCTTCCTCTTCTGCGGTCCAAATCCCACTTCTGCGGGTACGTATCTGAGCCAATACGTCTGCTTCTATGGACAGGCCTCCCCAAGCACTCGTTCGCTTCTGCGATCATTCTTCCGCAGAAGCAACTCCGCTTTTTCGGCCTTCACACCGCACCTGCGACCACTGGCCAATTCCCTTATCCCCCCATCTGTGTCCCATTGCTCGCTTCTGCAGGCTCACACCTGCGATTGATCTTGCGCATGTGCGATTACACCAGAACTGGTGCCATAAGCCATTATCACAAGTCCAAATTTGATCCGTTAACCATCTAGAATCCAGCCGAGGCCCCCGGGACCTCAACCAAACTTACAAAAATGTCCTAAAACAACATACGGACTTAGTCGAGTATTTAAATCACATCAAACAACGCTAGAAATACGAATTGCACATAGATTCAAGCCTAATGAACTTTAAAACTTCAAAATTCTATATCTGACGTCGTAACCTATCAAATCAAGTCCGATTGACCTCAAATTTTGCACACAAGTCATAATTGACATTACAGACCTACTCAAATTTCTGGAATTGGAATCTGACCCAGATATCAAAAAGTGCACTCCCGATGAAACTTCCCAAAATTCATCAAATTTTCAACCTGCGCCAACTGACGCTAAAATGACCTACGGACCTCCAATTCAACATCCGAGCACGCTCCTAAGACCAAACTCACCCTACGGAGCTATTGGAGTTGTCAAAACTCCATTCTGGGGTCGTCTTTATATACTTCAAACAACGATCAATTCCTACGACTTAAACTTTTATGTTGGGGACTATGTGTCACATTTCACTCCGAAACCACAAACAGAACCTCTTGGCAAGTCACGTAACCATAGAAATGAAATAGATGGAGCAATAATTAGGGGTTCGGGGCTAATATTCTAAAACGACCGGCCAGGTCGTTACATCCTCCCCCTCTTAAAACATACGTTCGTCCTCGAACGAGTATAGATACATACCTGAAGTGGTGATAAGATGAGGATAACGGTTGAGTATATCCTGATTGGTCTCCCAAGTTGCCTCCTAGACTGGATGATCCCTCCACTGAACCTTCACTAAAGCGATGTTCGTTAACCTCAACTTACGAACTTGCCTATCCAAAATGGCCACTGGCTCCTTAACAGAGCTGAAGTCTAACACATGAGACAGATCATCGTGATATTTCTGGAGCATGGAAACATGGAACACGGGATGAACTGTAGAGAGATTAGGTGGAGGTGCATGTCTGTAAACCATCTCTCCAACCCTCTCAAGAATCTCAAAAGGCCTGATATACCTAGGGCTCAACTTTCCCTTCTTTTCGAACCTCATAACACCCTTTATGGGCGAAACCCGGAGCAAAACCCGCTTCCTAACCATGAATACAACGTCGATAACCTTCCGATCTGCATAACTCTTCTGCCTGAACTGGGCTGTATGAAGTCGATCCTGAATCACCCGGCTCAAACCAACCCATTGGAGATCGGCACCGTCTACCATACAAAGCCTCATACGGTGCCATCTAAATGCTCGACTGATAACTGTTGTTGTAGGCAAACTCCGCAAGTGGCAAGAACTGATCCCAAGCACCCACAAAATCAATCATACACGCACGAAGCATATCCTTCAATATATGAATAGTGCGCTCGGATTGTCCGTCTGAGAGTGAAATGTTGTACTCAACTCCACACGAATACCCAACTCTCGCTATACGACCCTCTAGAACCATGATGTAAACTACGTACCCCGGTCAGAGATGATAGATACCGGAATGCCATGAAGCCTTATAATCTCGCAAATGTAAACCTGAGCCAGCTGCTCTAAAGAGTAGGTAGTAACCAAAGGAATGAAATGAGCTAACTTGGTCAATCCATCCACAATCACCCAAACTGCATCGAACTTCCTCTGAGTCCGTGGGAGCCCAACAACAAAATCCATAGTGATCCGCTCCCATTTTTACTCTGGAATTTCTAACTTCTGAAGCAATGCACCTAGTTGATGATGCTCATATTTCACCTGCTGACAATTTAGGCAACGAGCTGCATATTCCACGATTTCCTTCTTCATCCACCTTCACCAATAGTGCTACATCAAATCCTGATACATCTTTGCGGCACCTGGGTGAATCGAATACCACGAACTGTGAGCCTCCTGAAAAATCAACTCATGCAAACCATATACATTAGGCATACATAGCCTTCCCTGCATCCGTCATACATCGTCATCTCCAATAGTGACTACCTTGGCATCGTCGTGCTGAACCGTGTCCTTAAGGACAAGCAGATGGCGGTCATCATACTGACGCTCACTCGATACTACATAACCCAAAAACACCACTGAGTCTAGCCAGAACTCACACTTCAAATATTTTGCATATAACTTCTTCCCTCCCAAGGTCTAAAGCACAGTCTTCAGGTGCTGCTCATGATCCTCCCAACTCCGGGAGTACACCAGATTGTGTCAATAAACACCATGATGAAGGAGTCAAGATAAGGCTGAAATACATTGTTCATCAAGTGCATGGATGTTGCTGGGACATTGGTCAGCCCAAAAGACACCACAAAGAACTCGTAATGACCATACTGAGTCCTAAAGGTAGTCTTCGGAATATCTGGCTCCCGAATCTTCAACTAGTGATAGCCTGAACGCAAGTCGATCTTAGAGAACACTCTGGTACCCTGAGGCTGATCAAATTGGTCATAAATACATGGAAATAAATACATGTTCTTCACTGTAACCTTGTTCAACTGGCGATAATCAACACACATTCGCATAGAACTATCCTTCTTCTTCACAAACAAGACAGGAGCACCCCAAGGCGACACACTGGGCTGAATGAAGCCCTTATCGAGCAACTCTTGCAACTATTCCTTTAATTCTTTCAGCTCTGCTGGGGCCATCCGATAAGGTGGGATAGAAATGTGCTGAGTGCCCGGTAACAAATCAATGCCAAAGTCAAAATCCCTATCGAGCGGCATGCCCAAACGATCTGCTGGAAATACTTCTGCAAAATCCCTCACTATCGGAACTGACTCGACAGTAGGAGTATCAACATTAACATCACTCACATAGGCCAGATACACATCACACCCCTTCTCAACCATTCGTCGAGCTTTAAGAAATGAAACAACCCTGCTAGGAACATGATCCAAGGTACCTCTCCACTCTAGTCGCGGTAGACCTGGCATAGCTAACGTCACCGTCTTGTAAAGACAATCAAGCATAGCATGGTAGGGAGACAACCAGTCCATGCCCAAAATAACATCAAAATCCACCATACTGAGCAATAATAAATCGGCTCTGGTCTCAAAACCACTAAGAGCAATCAAACACGACCGATACACATGGTCAATAATAATAGAATCACCCACGGGTGTAGAAACATAAACAGGTGAACTTAGAGAATCACGGGATAGACCCAAATACGAAGCAAAATAAGATAAAACATAGGAATAACTGGAGCTTGGATCAAATAAGATTGATGCATCTCTATGACAGACCGGAACAATACCTGTGATAACAGAATCTGATGCAACTGCCTCTGTCCTAGCAGGAAGGGAAAAATATCTAGCCTGGCCTCCCCCTCTAGGGCGACCTCTACTCGTCCGACCTCCACCTCTAGCTGGTTGTGCAGGTGGGGTGGCAGATGGTGCTGTAACCATAGCCTGAGGACCCAGTGGAGCATGCGGTGCGTGAGAAATCTGTAGGGGTGCACCCCTCCTAAATCTGGGGCAATCCCTTACCAAATGACGGGTCTCGCCACACTCAAAACAAGCTCTCGGATGACGTGGATGTTGCGACTAGCTCAGGCCTGATTGACTAGACTGCCCACTAGAAGCACCCCGTAAAGGAGGCACACTAGACATTAGCGGTGCATAATAAGGATCTTGGGGTCTAGGAGTGGCCGGAGCAATACTGGTGGCTGGAAGTGCTGAATGAATAGGGTGACCCACATAACCTCTGCCCTGACGAGCTGTAGCTGGGGCACGAGTACCAGTGTAAGTTCCAGACTCTCGAGACCTCTTGGACTCTCTCTTCTCTCTATCCTGAGTCAGCATGCCCTCTAACCTCCTAGCAATCCCTACTACCTGCTGATATGCAATATTTATCTCCAACTCTCGGGCCATGCTTAATTTGATGCTGGTGTTGAGCCCCTCAATAAACTGATGAACCCGCTCTCGAACGGTAGCAACCAAGGCTGGTGCATGCCTGGCTAAATCACTGAATCAGACCCCATACTCTGACACGGTCATAGCACCCTGGGGCAAATACTCAAACTTTGCACACCAAGCATCCTTGAGACTCTGGGGAATATACTCCTTCAAAAACATATCTGAGAAATGAGTCTAAGTGAGTGAAGTTACCTCATCCGGGCTATCTAACTCGTATGCACGCCACTACTGATAAGCCGTTCTTCTAAGCTGGAATGTAGTGAAAGAAACCCTACTAGTCTTTGCAACACCCATCGTATAGAGGATACGGTGTCACTCCTCAAGAAAACCCTGGGCATCCTCTGATGCCAGTCCACTGAAAGTAGGTGGGTCGTACTTCTTGTACCTCTCGACTCTGAGCTCCTCTGCCTTAGAAACAGCTACCCTATCCTCGGGCTGAACTGGAGCTACCGGCTGTAGCGGTATGACATCTAGAACCTAGTCGACCTGAACCCGCTGCTCTGGGGTACTGGCGACGGGAGTCTGTGCTCCTTTCCCGGCTTGAGATGTGGCAGGAGCAAGGGGTATCAATCCTGCCCGAGCCAAGGTGCTGAACATGCTCAGAAACTAGGCAAGAGTCTCCTAGAGGGCTGGTGCAATAACAGGCGTCTCAGGTGCCTGCAGTCCCACTAGAGCTACTGGTGGATCCTCTGGAGCAGCTCGTGCGGGTGCTCTGGCTGCACTACGTAGACATCCTCGGCCTCTACCCCGACCCCGGCCTCTCGCGACTCTAGTAGGGGCGTGAGTGTCTGGTCATCTGATCCAGCTGTACGTGTACTCACCATCTGTGAGAGAATAGAAAGACAGAATTTTAGAATCCGAAACTAAAATCTCGCACGATAAGGAATCAAGAAAGTGAAGCTTTTCCTAACAGTTCCATAGCCTCCTAAAGATAAGTACAAACGTCTCTCTATCGATCCGCGAGACTCTACTAAACCTGCTTGTGCCTCATAACACCTATGAACCTAGTGCTCTGATACCAACTTGTCACGACCCCAATTCACTCTCCGTAAGATGTCGTGATGGCACCTAATCTCTAAGACTATGTAAGCCTAATAAATTTGAGGAATATCATAATATACAATTGAAGCCCAACTCTCCTTACATGAAATAATTATAAATTTTGCAAATCAATAATTACAACTCCCAAAACCCGATGGAAATAAGTCACAAGCTTCTAAGAAAAAATACTAACTGTCTCTATACATCAGATTTTAAAGAAAAGAAGGAAAATAACATAGTAAAGATAGACGGGGACTCTGAGGTCTGCGGACGCTGGTAGATACACCTAGAAGTCTCCACGTATGGTCCGACTCACTGATATCTGGTCTGGTGGGAAGAACCTGGATTTGCACAAAAAGATGTGCAGAGTGTAGTATGAGTATACCACAATGGTACCCAGTAAATGCCAAGCCTAACCTCGGTAGAGTAGTAACGAGGTCAAGTCAGGGCCCTACTGGTTTAAAAGAAAAGTAAGGCAGAAGATATAATAATATTTTGAAATGACTAAGGATTTAAACAATAAGAAGTTTCAAAAAATATCAGCACAGTAATAAAGGTAAACAACAAGGGCACTCCCGAGGTACTGCCTTGTAGTTCCAAATGTAAATATGCACGACATGGAGGATCTCTCGAGGTACTGCCTCGTAGTCCCAAAGTAAATATGCAAGACAGGGGGATCTCCCGAGTAAACGCGTCGTAGTCTCAAAGTAAATATGCAGTACATGGGGATCTCCCGAGGAACCGCCCCGTAGTCCCAAAGTAAATATGCAGTACAGGGGGATCTCCCTAGGAACCGACTCATAGTCCCAATATAAATATGCAGTACAGAGGGATCTCCCGAGGAACCGCCTCGTAGTCCCAAAGTAAATATGCAGTACAGGGGGATCTCCCTAGGAACCGACTCATAGTCCCAATATAAATATGCAGTACAGAGGGATCTCCCGAGGAACCGCCTCGTAGTCCCAAAGTAAATATGCAGTACATGGGGATCTCCCGAGGAACCGCCTCGTAGTCCCAAAGTAAATATACAGTACATGGGGATCTCCTGAGGAACTTCCTCGTAGTCCCAAATTAAATATGCAGTACAGGAGAATCTCTCGAGGAACTGCCTCGTAATCCCAAAGTACATATGCAGCAGTTAACCGAAGGAACAACGAGTTTACAGTGAGAATCTTACAGTTAAAGATTTAATTCAAATAAAGTGAAGTTGGAAATTCAACTAAGCATGATGCACAAATTGCAAGTAAGAGTTAAGGCACGTAGACATGTGATATTAGGCTAAACATGATCACTACATATGCTAAGGCAACTCAATTAAGGAATTTAAAATAAGACATTTCGGTAAGAACCGAAATTTCCACAATTAGCCCGTGTACGCACTCGTCACCCCACATACATGGCGCTCACGTATCACATATTGTTACAGCAGTATCAAATCCTAAGGAGATTTCCCCCACACAAGGTTAGACAAGTCACTTACCTCAAATATCGCTCAATCAATCGGTAAGAATGCCTTTCACTCAACTTTCCAACTCCGAATGGCCAAATCTATCCAAAAGCAATTACATAACATGAATACAACTACAAGAAACTAATTTAAATCATAAATCTACAGCTTTAGCAAAGAAATCGAAAACTCACCTCAAAACGTCGACCCGGGCCCACGTCTCGGAATCGGGTAAAAGTCACCAAATACGAACACCCATTAGATATCGAGTTCACACATGCCAAAATTATAAAAATCCGACACCAAGTCGCCACTAAAATTCCTAAATCAAACATTCCAAATCCCTAGCCTCAAACTCCCAAATTCCAACTTAACTACACACTAACTAGGTGGGAAAATAAATGGGGAAGCAAGATTATTGATAAAAGATAAGCACAAGGGATTTACCTCAAGAAATCCCTCGAAATTGCTCTCAAGAAATTTCCAAACCCGAGCTCAAAATATTTAAAATGAGCAAAAATCGCGAACCCTTGTATTTAAGTATTTTTTTCAGTATTTTCGCTTCTCCGGATACATAGTCACATCTGCGGTGTCGCAGAAGCGTCAACTTACACGCCTCTTTGGTTCCCTCGCTCCTGCGGTCAACTTTTCCGCACATGCGGAGCTTCCGGTTCTGCGGTCCAAATCCCGCTTCTGCGGGTGCGCATCTGCGCCAATACGTCTGCTTTTGCGGACAGGCCTCCCCAAGCACTTATCCGCTTCTGCGATCATTCTTCCGCAGAAGCGACTCTGCTTCTGTGGCCTTCACACCGCACCTAGGACCACTGGACAATTCCCCTAACCCCGCATTTGGGTCCCATTGCTCGCTTCTGCGGTCTCGCATATGCGATCGATCTTGCGCAGGTGCGATTACAGCAGAACTGGTGCCATCAACCATTCTCACAAGTCCAAATTTGATCTGTTAACCATCCGGAATCCACCCGAGACCCTCAAGACATCAACCAAACTTACCAACAAGTCCTAAAACATCATACGGACTTAGTCGAGTCTTTAAATCACATCAAACAACGCTAAAAATACGAATTGCACATCGATTCAAGCCTAATGAACTTTAAAACTTCAAACTTCTACATCTGACGTCGAAACCTATCAAATCAAGTCCGATTGACCTAAACTTTTGCACATAAGTCATAATTGACATTACGGACCTACTCCAACTTCCGGAATCAGAATCCGACCCCGATATCAAAATGTCTACTCCCGGTCAAACTTCCCTAAATTCATCAAATTTTCAACTTTCACCAATTGATGCTAAAATGACCTACGGACCTCCAATTAAACATCCGAGCACTCTTCTAAGACCAAAATCACCCTACTGAGCTATTGAAATTGTTAAAACTTCATTCTGAGGTCGTCTTAATATACTTCAAACTACGGTCAATTCCTACGACTTAAACATCCATTTTGGGGACTATGTATCCCATTCACTCTGAAACCACAAACAGAACTTTCCGTCAAGTCACGTAACCACAGAAATAAAATAGAGGGGGCACTAATTAGGAATTCGGGGCTAATACTCTCAAACGACCGGTCGGATCGTTACAGGCATTATATCCTTTGTCGCTTGTTGCGGAATTGCAATGCGTTTTCCTCTATCTATGCTGCCAATTTTCCGTAATCCCAATAAATTATGACTGTTAATTGAATCAGTAATTAAATGCATTAAGAATACATTACTACCTCCGGTTCGCATTGAGTTTTTGGTTATTTTTACGGAATTTACCTTTTAGCATAAATTAACAATGAAATTAACCATATTAATCTTAATTTATTTATTGAAAATATAACAAATAATTCTAGGCTCTTTACACTAAGGGCAACTTTGGAAAAAAAATTAATTCCTTCTTGATATCCGAAAAAATCAAATATTATGAACCGCAAAATAAATGCAAAAAATCAATTAAAGTGGATCGAAGGAAGTAGTATTAAGTCGTAGCTGTAATTTACTATATCAGCCTTATTTATTTCCTTGACTATTAAATGCTAATATTGGAAAGCAAGTACTACTACTAATTACTTTCAATCTCTTCAATTAGAGAAAGATTGAAAGAAAAAATAATAATTCTGTCAAATATTTTAGAACACATATTTTGAAACATTTTTTTGGGTAAAAGAGACATTTAAAACTGGATAGAGGGAGTATCACTTTTGCTTTTCTATCACATGCATAACGATATTCCTCAATTTCATGCTTTTATTACATTTCCTAACAACACGTGGTGGAAATTCAAACTCTATATAAGGACGTTTGGACATAAATTCCCAAATATTATTAAAACAAAGCTAACTTGGGTGAAGTTTGATTTAAAATTGAAAATTTATTTGGATATGTATTTTGTGGCAAGTTTTGACATGCTAAAAAACCTTTTTTTCTCCTTTTTATTTTAGCTAAAGAGTCCCAAATGATCATGATTTGGCGCAAAAAGAGGTCTTAAGTTGTATTTGGGATTTGAAGCTTAAGTGAAAAGAGTTGATCGAAGATTTGACTTTGGTGTAGACGACTTTGGAATAGTGTTTCGATGATTCCAATAGCTTCGTATGGTGATTTCGTACTTTGGCATACGTCCGGATTTGGATTTGGAGGTCCATAGAATAATTTGATACATTCTGGCGAAAATTGAAAAGTTGAAGTTTTGGAAGGTTGAGAGGTTTGATCGAGAGTTGACCTTGATGATATAGGGCTCAGATTATGATTCCGAAAATTGAATTAGCTCTGTTATGTCATTTGGGACTTACATGCAAAATTTGAGGTCAACCGGAATTGATTTGATATGTTTCGGCACGAGTTTTGGAAGTTGGAAGATTTGAAAATTTATAAGTTCGATATGAGGAGCGATTCGTAATTTAGACGTTGTTTAATGTGATTTGAGGCCTCGAGTAGGTCCGCGTTATGTTATAGAACTTGTTTGTATGTTTTGACGGGATCCCGAGTGGCTCGGATGTGTTGCGAAACGTTTTGAGCCTTGTGGAAGTTGCTGAAAATTTTGTATGCTGGTTTATTCGCACCTGCGCTGTCACGACTCCAATTTTCCTCCATGGGATATCGTGAAGGAACCTAATCTCTAAAACTAGGTAAGCCTATTAAACATGTGAAAATAACTGAAGTAGTAATTTAAAAATCTTAGAACTCAACAACTGATATAAGGAAAAGTCTTCACAACTCAGTACATATACAAATTTTCCAAAATCCGGCAAAATACAAGTCACAATCTCTATGAAGTAACACTGAATATCTCTACACATAAGAGTCTAATAAGGATAAGGAAACAACATAATATAGGTAGAGGGGGACTCTGAGGCCTGTGGACGCCGGCAGGTATACCTTGACGTCTTCACGTACGGACTCAGCGCACTGATGCTTGGTCTGGTAGGAAGTACCTATATCTGCACAAAAGTATGTGCAGAAGCGTAGTATGAGTACACCATAGCGGTACCTAGTAAGTGCCAAGTCTAACCTCGGTAGAATAGTGACAAGGTCAGGTCAGGACCCTACTGAAAATAATAAGAAAACTGGACGAAAGATTTAACAATATATTAATAATGACAATGGAAATGAAATAATTAAGGAGTATGCCACAATTTAGCTGTACAAAATAAGGTCAAATAATACATCACGGAAGAAAATGGAGATTTACATGTTAAGGAAAGCAAATCAACCAAAGACAAGTACACCAATAGAGAAATATCAACAAGGGCACTCCCGAGGTACCGCCTCGTAGTCCTAAATCATAAATAAATTCACAATCTTTCCTTATATCACCGCGGGAGCCTTCACATTTAGTTTTAAAAATTATTTTTTTCCGAAATAGCATCTCGCGTTATAGCCCACCTTATCACACCGCATGATTTCTAGTAGTTCCCCTACTAGCCACGCGTATCAAGCCCACCTTATGTCACCGCATGTGTTCAACACCCAGACCTTATACCACAACATGCGTATCAATATAATAACATATCACAAATCGCACCTCAAGTGCCCAATTATCACAACTTGATAAAGAAAGCAACAACAACAAAGAAATCAACCTTATCTCACCGCATGTGTTCAACCATAATGTACACAAAATCTTAACAACATAACCGAAAGTGAACAATTCAACATAATAATATTTCATAATTTAACACTTTGCCTCAAGTGATTCACGACCTTTATATCTCAATATCAATTCCAACAGTCAGATATTTCATATTTTAACAACTTCAAGTAAGGAGTTCAACTTTCGAATAACGAGCACGGAATAAAAAGGGAACAAAACTTCAACTAATGTAACGACACGACTTGTCGTTTTGAGAATTAGCGTCACGTTCAGCGACTTAAGGTCCCGAGCAACTTCGTAATGTGTATTGTGACCTGCATGTGTTATTGAGTTTGACTTGCAAACGAATGTGGAATGGAGTTTTGATGATTTCAATAGCTTCGTATGGTGATTTCGGACATAGACGTATGTCCGAATTTGGATTTGGAAGTTCGTAGGGCAATTCGATACATTTTGGTGAAAATTGGAAAAGTTAAAGTTTTAAAATATTTATAAGGTTGGCCGAAGGTTAAATTGTTGATAACGGGGTTTGATTTTGATTTCGAAAATTGGAACAAGTCAATTATGTCATTTGTAACTCGTGTGCAAAAATTTAAAGTCATTCCGGATTGATTTGATATGTTTCGGCGTAAATTATATAAGTTGGTAGATTTGAAAACTCATAATTCGATTTGAGCCACGATTCGTAATTTCAGCCTTGTTTGAAGTAATTTGAAACATCGAGCAGGTCTGTGTTATGTTATGACATTTATTGGTATATTCGGAAGAGGTTCCGAGTGGCTCGGATGCGTTTCGGACGGGGTTCGGATCGTTTGAACCTTGGTTGGAGTTGTTGTAATTTGGTTGCTGGTGCAATCCCTTTTGTGGAAGCTTGATCGCAGAAGCGACCTCGCAGAAGCGAGGCAACTCCTCGCAGAAGCGACTGGAAGGGAAGCTGGGCAGAGGCTGATGGAGTAGGTCGCAGAAGCGGCAACTTGTGCGCAGAAGCGCATTCCAGCACGCATAAGCGGAATTTCTTTCGCACCTGCAACATCGTAGGTGCGGCGACAGTGCTCGCAGAAGCGGAGGCAGCGCAGAAGCGTGATTTTTCTCACAGAAGCGAGCTTGCAGGCACGACAAATTTGTCCGTAGAAGCGGAACTGGGTAGAAATATAAGGACCAAAAATGGTCATTTCTTCATTTTGTTTTTGGAGTTTGAAGCTCGGTTCTTGGGCGATTTTGAGGATTTCTTCACGACTTCGACTTGGTTAAGTGTTCTATAAAAAGTGATTATATTTTATAAATCCATGATTATATTCATCGTTTAATTCGAGTTTTAATTGAAGAAATTGGGATTTTTGTAAAACTCTTAAAAAAATAGAAATTTAAGATTTAGAGGTCGATTTGTTATCGGAATTTGATAAAATTGGTTTGGTTGAACTTGTATCAAAATGGGTATTCGTATTCCGTGAAAATTCTATCGGATTCCGAGAGGCGGGGCCCGCGTTGACTTTCGGGTTGACTTTTTAATGTGAAATTTTACGTTGATGTTATATTATCCGAAATTATTTTCGATGAATTTTAATGAAGTTATGTAATTAATTTGGCTATATTTGAGTCGTCCGGAGGTTCTTTCACACAAGAAGGCTATTTTGGAATATTGACCTAACTTCCAAAAGATAAGTATCTTGCCTAACCTTGAGTGGAGGAATTACCCCTTAGGCATTGAGTCTTATGTGGAAATTGTGTGATTGAAATTTGTGTATGCGAGGTAACGAGTACGTACTTGGCTTATATGTGCAAATTATATCGATTAAAATTCGTAGACACCCTTATGTATTAGATTGAAAATTGTTGGCACTTATTAAATCCTTTATTTGTCATGCCTCAAACCTTGTTTGTTGAATTTATTTTTATATGAGAATTTGGTAGGATTTCCACTTTGATTGTTATGCGAATCTCGTGTGTTTGTTGAGTTGACATTTTCTGAAAATAATTACATTATGGAGTTTTCCATCTGCAAATAATTATTTAAACAAGTTTAAAAAGAGGCATGAATATATTTATAGAAAATTTGGATTAAAGAAGGCGTTGTCCTATGCTGAGTTAATTTTCCATCCTTGTTGTTGTTTTTGAGATTTTATATACATTATGTTGAGCCGTGGGCGATCTGCAATGAAATTAATTGATTTCGTTGTATCTTTGGAAAGGTTGTAGCCTACGAGCAATTTGTAAATACGAGTTGATTATGTTGTATTGTTGTGATAATATTCTGTGTGAATTATTATGTGGTTTGGGATTACTTCTATGCGGCGTATAAGAGTGGCATTCCACCGTTGATATCATGCGGGCATAAGGGTGGCATTTCAGTATTGTTATGTATGTTGGGATATTGTCTGGGCGGAGTGATAAGGGTGGCTATTATACGCAGTGACAAGGGAGGCTATATACGGAGTGATAAGGGAGACTATTCTGCTGGTGATTTTCATGTGATGTTGTGATTTTCCTTTTGTTTATTTTTATATCTTGTGAAACTTGTCTTGTTGTTTCGGTAAACTTGATAATAGTTTTATCTATGATGAAATTGTGAGCCTGTGGCTATTGCCGGGCGGATAATGTTATTGGCACTTGAATTGTCCATGCAGATGTAATATGAAATGTGGGCACAAGATGCCAGGAAAATATAATGATTATGTTATTGGCACGTGAACTGTCCATGCAAATGTGATATGAAATGTGGGCACGAAGTGCCGGAAAAATATAATAATTTTTATTATTGGCACATGAGTTGTCCGTGCTGTTATGATATAAATATGGACACGGGGTACCGTGAAAATATGAAAGTGGTCTGAATCCCATGTTTTATGATTATGAAATGAGGTGTCATAGAGTGACTTTTATTTGAAAGAATTATATTCGAAAGATATTTATTTGAAATAATTATATTCGAAAGATATTTGTTTGAAAGAAATATATTCAAAAGATATTTATTTAAAAGAATTATATTCGAAAGATATTTATTTAAAAGAATTATATTCGAAAGAATTATATGTGAAAGATTTATATTTGAAGGAGTTGATTAATTGGTTGTACTTGTGTTCCTTATGCGTTTGAGCGATAATTATAGTGTTTTTGTTGCCTTGCTGTTTATATCACTGGTTGATTTTTGTTGCTATCGTTGCTAGTTGTTTTCCAGTACTATTGTCTACTGCTATATTGTAGAAGTTATTTGACTAGTGAGTACCTTGATTGTACCTTGTCACTACTCCGCCGAGGTTAGTCTTGATATTTATCGGGTACTGACTGTGGTGTACTCATACTACATTTTTGCACATTTTTGTGCAGATCCAGGTATTGGAGATATCGGATT
Organism: Nicotiana otophora; assembly: GCA_000715115.1. Taxonomy (NCBI): domain Eukaryota; kingdom Viridiplantae; phylum Streptophyta; class Magnoliopsida; order Solanales; family Solanaceae; genus Nicotiana; species Nicotiana otophora. The sequence goes on along the minus strand of AWOL01S0043833.1, from coordinate 67,647 downwards.
CGGAGAGAGATTAGAGTGTGATCTCAAGGATTCAAGGTAGGGCTGCTTGGTCGTCGCAGTCCCTTGGAGTCTTTCCATTTCATTGTACTGTCAACTCTTATTAGAATAGTATTATATATTTGATCTTTAAGATTATTGTATGTATTCAGTTAGAGTTCATAATTCAGTATTAACAGTCTTGGGAGGTTGTTATTATTATTTCCGATGTTGGTTTCGACACTTGTATTAAAATCTATAAAACAAATGGCTCGAAATATAATTGTAATCGGCTTACCTAGCCTTAGAGACTAAGTACCTAACCAATTTGAACATGCTGCTCTGGAGTACAGGCAGTAGGAGTATGAACTCCTAACCCAATCTGTGAAATATTTGGTGAAATGGAGATCAATCCCACCTGAGTCAATGTACCAAACATGTTCAGGAATTGTGCAAAAGTATCCTGAAGTCCGAGGGTAACAACAGGTGTCTCTGGTGCGTGTCCCCTAACCGGAGCTACTGGCGGCTCTTCAACTGCTGCTCTGACATGTGTTCTAGTTGCGGCACAGGCCCTTCCTAGGCCCCGGCCTCTCGCGACTCTAGTAGGGTGTACGGGTGTCTACCCAGCTGACTCGGTAGGTCCTCCCCATCTGTGATAGAATGGGGATACAAAGGCTCTATTCTAGTTACTACCCCACATGCACAGCGAGTTAGGGGTCAAGAACAGGCGGGTAGAGGGCACCCTAGAGGGGGAGGCCCAACCCGTTAATATAATTGCTATGGTATGACTGAGGCCGCTACACCATATGGTGTTGTTACGGGTATGATTTAATTCATAAGAGAATAGCACTATTCTTATTTTGATTCAATCCCGATTATCGAGGTGAGATCTCCTATCATGCTCCTTATACGGTGAGTTTGTGAATTTGTACTCCACTCACGTGTTTATCCCTGTTGGGAGATTTGATGGTGTTAGCCCATGTCTATCATTTTTGGTTTGTACACTATTGAGGGCTATGTGTCCAAAAGTGACTTTCTATTACTCGCTATAGTGGGTTTTGATATAAATTCGGGATAATTTTGTTAAAAAATATGAATTTAATGCCCTACCGGTATGAGGGTTTATTATGTGTTGTGAAATTGTTTGTCGAGATTTATTTAAAAGAAGGAAAATGAAATGGAAAAATTTCTGTTGGCACGATGTGATCCTCGCGTTTTAATGTGAATTGATATGTTTATACCGGGCTATGTGCCGCGGTGGAAGTTATATCGAGATGAGATCTTTGTGGTTAAATTCATATGTTTTACATTCTCCCTTGTGAATGTTTTTTGCATTATAGTACATATAGGGAGTTATGCCTGCTGGCTTGTTTGATAATTCTTTTGTGTGTTTATCTACGCATGTTAGTCATAGTTGTGTTGTGCTTATTATATTTTAGCCTACGAGGTGTGTGACCAAATGGCATTAAATGTGACTCGTTAATTCGTGTGAATAATTATGAGGTCTTCATGCCTCGTGTTTCATTGTTAGTAAGGTGAAGGTTTAAAACGAGATTTTAGTCAACATGAGGTTAATTGGCGATGATGTAATTGATTATGAACAACTATTATGATCCGAGATGTGGTTATGAGCATACGTATGATGTATGCGAGTGTAGGCACGAGTTGCTACAACCGGTTGAGACCAATACGATGTGTTGATATTGTAATGACCAAGCCGATCGTTTTGAGTATTACAACCATGTTCCCCCATTTACTGCTTATCCTATGTCAAATTATAATTATGCGACTTGTCGGGGAGGTTTCAGAATGAATTGGAACACTTAGTTCCAAGATTTAAAGCTTAAGTGGAAATAGTTGACCGGATGTTGCCTTATGTGAAAATGACCCCGGAATAGAGTTTTGACGATTCCAATAACTCCGTATGGTGATTTTGGACTTGGGAGTATGTCCGAAAAACTATTTGGAAGCCCGTAGTTAAATTAGGCTTGAAATGGCAAAAATAGGAAGTTAAGTTTGGAAGTTTGACCGGGGAGTTAACGTTTTTGCTATCGGGGTCGGAATCCAGTTTTAAAAATTTGAATAATTCTATTATGTCATTTATGACTTGTGTGCTAAATTTGAGGTCAATCGGACTTGATTTGATAGGTTTTGGCATCAAATGCAGAAGTTAAAATTTGTTAGTTTTCATTAGGCTTGAATTGAGGTGCGATTCATGATTTTAGCATTGTTTGACATGATTTGAGGCCTCGACTAAGTTCGTATGATGTTTTAGGACTTGTTGGTGTATTTGGTGGAGGTCCCGGGGGCCTCGGGTGAGTTTCTGATGGTTAACAGATCAAAATTTAGACTTAGAGGAAATCTGAAAATTTTTGCCTTCTGATACAATCGCACCTGTAGACCTTTTCTCGCAGGTGCGAGAACGCAGAAGCGAGTTTGGCATCGCAAAAGCATGAGGTCCGCAGAAGCGGACGTAACCTCATAGAAGTGAGTCCGCAGAAGCGACATCAAGGTTGTAGAAGCGGAGGCAAGGGAGGCTGGGCAAAACTGCAGAAGCGAAGAAGGCGCAGAAGCGGCAAAATGACTGCAAAAGCGGTTAACTTTTCGGCAAGTGCGGAACCTCTGGACAGTGTACCAAAATAGAGCGTTTCAAGCTTTTACCATTTTTGGTCATTTCCAACACGGCTTTTACCATTTGTGATCATTTTTAGTCAATAATATTGAATTATCATCGAGTATTTCGACTAGATTACGTGTTTTTGAGGTGAAATTCGAGGATTTTGGCCTATGGATTTGAAAATAATATTTGAGGATTTGAACTTTGAGTTACTGTCGGAATTTGATAAATTTGGTATGGTTGGACTCGTAGTTGAATGGGCGATCATATTTTGTAACTTTTTTCGGGTTTCAAGACGTGGGCTCCACTGACAAAGTTTGAGTGGAATTTCGGATTTTGTTGGAATATTAGTTTTTTCATATGGTATTAATTCCTATAATTTGTATTGACTGAATAGAATGAATTGTGACTAGATTCGAGGTGTTCATAGGCCGTTTCACGAGGCAAAGGCATATTGGAATAAAGAATTATACGGTTTGAGGTACATAACACTTCTAAATTTGGTTCTGAGGGTATAAATCCCTGACTTACATGTTATGTGAATATTATGAAGGAGATGCACATTCCAGGTGACGGGCGTGTGGGCGTGCACCATAGAAATTGTGGCTTAAATAAATTTTGTGCAGTTGTAAAATTAAAGAGTCATGTTATTATCCGCATATCCTCCACTTGTTAGAGAAATTGAGCTGAGGCTGGTATTAAATATTATGTTTAGGATACATGTCGATATTTTGTGACCCGTAGGGTCGTGTTGCTGTTGAATTAATTATTTTAAAATGTACATTTCATATTCAGTCATGTTCATCTATTATGAGGATATTTATGGGATTGAGCTGCGCACCGCAGCAGGCCATATTCGCTTTATAATTATCATTATTATATGGATTGGGGCTGCACGTCACAACATGACTCATATGCTTTATTATTATAGAATTGGACTGCACGCCACAGTAGGCCATATCGACTTTATATAGCGCTTGGGCTGAAGGAACCCATTCGGAGTCTGCACCCCCCACAATACGCGCAATTAATGTTTATATTTGGGATGGACTTCCTAGGGCATAGAGTTGCCTTATTTATTTATCTTAGGGATGGATCTTCCCTGGCCGTGGATCTTGCCCGAAGCATTTATATTTTTTGGCTGGATTGGCCTTATACAGTACTGAGTGACTGACTGTCAGATATATATATATATATATATGGGATGGATCTTCCTTGGGCTGGATTGGCCATATACAGTACTGAGTGACTGACTGTCAGATATATATATATATATATATGGGATGGATCTTCCTTGGGCTGGATTGGCCATATACAGTACTGAGTGATTGAGTATTCTAAGAGTGTGAGTACACGGGGCTTCCATTGTAGTACATCACATACAACATATATTTTGGCATGTAGATATAAAGATGTCATATTCCTCATATCATGTAGAATTATCTATTTTACTTGTACTGAGTTTAACTGTTGAACTTGAAAGCATGCCTACATTTCTATACTGTTATTTCTATACTGAACTGTACCTGTTGAGCCCGTCACTACTTTCAGCCCAAAGGATAGTCTTGTTACTTATTGAGTTGGTTGTACTCATACTACACTTTGCACCTCGTGTGCAAATCCAGGTACTTCCGGATATGACGTCGGCTAGATATCAGAGTTTTATTTGTTGGAGACTATCAAGGTAGCTACTTGGTGTCCATAGACCTTGACTCTCTTTCCCCTTCAATTATTTGTACTGTTCTATATTTACAGACAGTGTTTTATCACTCAGACTATGTTATCATTTAGATGCTCATGTACTCAGTGACACCGGGTTTTGGGAGTGTATTTATAACAGTATTTGTGGGATTTTCTATTAAATTGATTCTGCTTTCAAACTTAAAAGATTATTAAGATTATCGGCTTGCATAATATTATGGTAGGCGCCATGACAACATGCGAATTTCGATCGTGACAGTTGGTATCAGAGCCTAGGTTACATAGGTCTTGCGATTCATGAGCAGGTTTAGTAGAGTCTTGCCGATCGGTACGGAGACGTCTGTACTTATCTTCGAGAGGCTACTGAACCCATAGGAAAATTTCACTTTCTATTATTCTGTCGTGCGAATTTGTTGATTTCGAAAACTAAATTTTTGCTACTCTATTCTCTAACAGATGGTGAGGACACTTACTACCGGATCGAACAGCCAGCCACCAGTGCCCCCAGTTAGGGTCGCGAGAGGTCGGGGACATGGTAGAGGTCGGGGCCATGGTAGAGGTCGAGGTGTAGCTCGTACAACAGTAGGAGCAACACCTGTAGAGACATTAGTTGCTCTAGCTCAGGAGCGGGTTACAGATATAGTTGAGCCGGCAGGACCAGCTCAGGCACCAGCTGTGCCTATTGTGATTCCATGCCTTCAGGAGGCTTTAGCCCAAATATTGATTGTTTGCACTGGCCTTGCTCCGGTGGTTTCGGCTAAGGCCGCACCAGCCACTTCTCAGGCCGGGGGAGGTACTCATACCCCTGTCGCCCGTACTCCAGAGCAGGTATTGCAGGGACTTCAGATATCGGGGGCACTACCAGTCCTGCCGGTTGCAGTTGCTCAGGCCCAGGTGGGTCTTATTATGAATGACGAGGAGCAGAAGAGACTTGAGAGATTTGAGAGACTCCGTCCTCCATTATTCAGTAGAACTGGGTCAGAGGATGCTCAGGATTTCTTGGATAGATGCCAGCGGATGCTTCATACAACAGGTATTCTGGAGACCAATATGTTTTCATTTACTACTTTTCAGCTGACCGGGGCAGCCTTCAGATGGTGGGAGACTTATGAGAGGAGCAACCCAATTGGTGCAGCACCACTATCATGGAATGAGTTTCCCGTATTATTTATGGAGAAGTTTGTGCCATAGACCCATAGAGAGGAACTACACAGGCAGTTCGAGTATTTAAGTTAGGAGGACTTGTCCGTAACCAGTATGAGATGCGGTTTTCAAAATTGGCTCGTCATGCAGTTTGGTTGGTTCTCACTGAGAGGGAGAAGATCAGAAGGTTCATTAATTGCCTCAACCATCAGTTCTGTTTTGTTATGACTCTGGGAAATATAGCAGGTGCTAAATTCGACGAGGTAATTGGCAGTGCTTGACGGCTAGAAATGGTCCATACTTAGGAGCGTGAGAAGAGGAAGGCCAAGAGGTCTTGTGGACCGGGAAATTCCAGTGGTGTTCCTTCTGGGGGGAAAGCCTATCACAGCAGGGGTCGACCTTATAGGCCCGCTCAGATGGCTCGTCCAGCTCATCGTGGCGCATCAGCTAGCCATGGTTCATACAGTGCTCGACCGATTCAGTCTTCTCTTAGTGCACTTCCAGCTCAGAGTTTATCTCATGCACCATCCGTTCATGGCCCATCTGTACCAGGTTCTTCTGGTAGTTATCCTGGTTCTCGAGGTCCTCCTCAGAACTCGCCACTATTCTTCGAGAGGGATTGCTATGAGTGTGGAGAGATGGGTTATGTGAGAAAATATTGTCCCCGCCTTTCGCGAGGTCCAGTTCAATAGAGGAGTCAGGCTACAACTCCTGCACCAGCTACTACGCCACCTGCCCAACCAGCTCGGAGTGGGGCTCAGGAAGCCAGAGGTCGCCCTAAATGGGAGGTCGATCAGGTGGCAGTCAGGCCCTATTCTATGCTATTCCTGCCAGGCCAGATGTCATTGCTTCATATGCAGTGATACAAGTATTGTCTCAATGTGCCACAGGGAAGCTTCTATATTATTTGACCCTAGTTCCACATATTCGTATGTATCATCATATTTTGCTCATTATCTAGATATGCCCCGTGAGTCCTTAATTTTACATGTTCGTGTGTCTACGCCGGTGGGCGATACTATTATTGTGGACCGTGTGTATCGGTCGTGTGTGGTAACTATTGGGGTATTAGATACTAGAGTTGATCTCTTATTACTTAGTATGGTTGATTTCGATTGATCTTGTGTATGGATTGGTTGTCTCCATGTCATGCTATTCTGGACTGTCATGCAAAAACCGTGACGTTAGCTATACCGGGATTGTCGAAGGTCGAGTGGAGAGGTTCTCTAGATTATGTTCCCAGCAGTGTAATTTCTTACTTGAAGGCCTAACGGATGGTTGGAAAGGGGTGTTTGTCATATTTGGCCTTTGTGAGAGATGTTGATACAGACACTCCTACCATTGATTCTGTACCGGTAGTGCGAGACTTTCCAGATATATTTCCTGCAGACTTGCCGGGTATGCCACCAAACAGGGACATTGACTTTGGTATTGACTTGGTGTCGGGCACTCAACCCATTTTTATTCCTCCATATCGTGTGGCACCAGCTGAATTTAAAGAATTGAAAGAACAACTTTAGGAACTTCTTGATAAGGGGTTTATTAGGCCTAGTGTGTCACCTTGGGGTGCACCGGTTCTGTTTGTGAAAAAGAAAAATGGATGCATCGACTACAGGCAGTTGAACAAAGTTACAATCAAGAACAAGTATTCTTTGCCTCGTATTGATGATTTATTTGACCAGCTTCAAGGAGAGAGGGTGTTCTCTAAGATTGATTTGAGGTCTAGGTATCATCAGTTGAAGATTCAGGATTTAGATATTCTAAAGACGGCATCCGTTATGGTCACTATCAATTTCTCGTGATGTCTTTTGGGTTTACCAATGCCCCAGCAGCATTTATGCACCTGATGAATAGAGTATTCCAGATGTATCTTGATTTGTTTGTTGTAGTATTTATTGATTATATCTGGGTATACTCACGTAGCCAGGAGGAACATGCACATCACTTGAGTATTGTATTACAGAGATTGCGGGAGGAGAAACTTTATGCCATATTCTCTAAGTGTGAGTTTTGGCTTAGTTCGTAGGCATTCTTGGGACACATAGTATCCAGTTAAGGAATTAAGGTGGATCTGATGAAGATAGAGGCAGTTTAGAGTTGGCCTAGGCCATCTTCAACTACTGATATTCGGAATTTTCTCGGCTTGGCCGGTTATTATCATCGCTTTGTGGAGAGCTTCTCGTCTATTGCGGCACCTATGAGTAAATTGACCCTGAAAGGTGCTCCATTCAGGTGGTCGAATGAGTGTGAAGAGAGCTTTCAGAAGCTCAAGACTTCCTTGACCATAGCTCCAGTTCTAGTTTTTCCTTCAGCTTCAGGTTCTTATACAGTATAATGTGATGCTTCTCGGATTGGTATTGGGTGTGTCTTAATGTAGGAGGGTAGAGTAATTGCTTATGATTCACGCCAGTTGAAGCTACATAAAAAGAACTACCATGTTCACGATTTAGAGTTGACAACTATTGTTCATGCATTAAAGATTTGGAGGCACATAGGTACAATTGAGTATAACATTTCACCCTCAGACGGACGGATAGTCCGAGCGCACTATTCAGATATTGGAAGATATGCTATGTACTTGTGTTATAGATTTTAGGGGTTCTTAGGATCAGTTTCTTCCACTTGCAGAGTTTGCCTATAATAACAGCTACCAATTGAGCATTCAGATGGCTCCGTATGAGGCTTTATATGGGAGACAGTGTCGGTCTCCGGTAGGTTAGTTTGAGTCTGGTGAGGCTAGTTTATTGGGTACTGATTTAGTTCAGGATGCTTTTGAGAAGGTTAAATTGATTCAGGATAGGCATCGCACGACATAGTATAGACAGAAGAGTTATGCCGACTGGAAGGTTCATGATGTTGCTTACATGGTAGAAGAGAAGGTACTACTCCGAGTTTCGCCTATGAAGGGTGTTATGAGGTTCGGTAAGAAGGGCAAGTTGAGTCCTAGGTATATTGGGCCTTTTGAAAAACTTAAGAAGATTAGAGAGGTGGCTTATGAACTTGCTTTGCCGCCTTGTCTATCGGGTGTTCATCCAGTGTTTCATGTATCTATGCTCCGAAAGTATGTCGGAGATCCGTCTCATGTTTTGGATTTCAGTACAATGCAATTGTATGATAATTTGACTTATGATGTGGAGACGATGGCCATTTTGGACCGTCAGGTTCTAAAGTTGAGATCAAAGAACATAGCTTCAATGAAAGTGCAGTGGAGAGGCCAGCCAGTCGGTGAAGCTACTTGGGAGACTGAGCGGGAGATGCGGAGAAAATATCCACACATATGTGAGACTCCATGTATAATTCTAAACCCACTCTATGACAAATGATTGTTTAAGAGAGGGTGAATGTAACGACCCGACCGGTTGTTTTGAGTATTACAGCCCCGTTCCCCCATTTACTGCTTATCCTGTGTCAAATTATAATTATGTGACTTGTCGGGGAGGTTTCAGAATGAATTGGAACTCTTAGTTCCAAGATTTATAGCTTAAGTGGAAATAGTTGACTGGATGTTGACTTATATGAAAATGACATCGGAATAGAGTTTTGATGATTTCAATAGCTTTGTATGGTGATTTTGGATTTAGAAGTATGTCCGAAAAATTATTTGGAAGCCCGTAGTTAAATTAGGCTTGAAATGGCGAAAATAGAAAGTTAAGTTTGAAAGTTTGACCAGAGAGTTGACTTTTTTTATATCGGGGTCGGAATGCAGTTTTGAAAATTCTAATAGGTCCGTTATGTCATTTATGACTTGTGTGCAAAATTTGAGGTCAATCGGACTTGATTTGATAGGTTTCGGCATCGAATGCAAAAGTTGGAATTTGTTAATTTTCATTAGGCTTGAATTGGGGTGCGATTCATGTTTTTAGCATTGTTTGACGTGATTTGAGGCCTCAAATAAGTTTGTATGATGTTTTAGGACTTGTTTGTGTATTTGGTTGAGGTCTAGGGGGCCTCGGGTGAGTTTCGGATGGTTAATGGATCAAAATTTAGACTTACAGGAAATCTGAAAATTTTGCCTTATGGTGAAATCGCACCTGCGGATATTTTCTCGTAGGTGCGAGATCGCAGAAGAGAGCTTGGCATAGCATAAGCGTGAGGTCCGCAGAAGCGAACGTAACCTCATAGAAGCGAGTCCGCAAAAGCGACACCAAGGTCGCGGAAACGGAGGCAATTGGAAGCTGGGCAAAATCGCAGAAGCGAACAGCTTCTTCACAGAAGCGAGTCTGCAGAAGTGGACCCTTGTCGACAGAAGCGAAGAAGGCACAAAAGCGGCAAAATGATAGCAAAAGCGGTTGCGTAGAAGCGGTTAAAAATTCTGCAGGTGCGGAATCTCTGGACAGTGTACAAAAACAGAGGGTTCCAAGCTTTTACCATTTTTGGTCATTTCCAACACGGGTTGAGGTGATTTATCAGAGAGAATTCACGGGAAATCTTGAGATAAGTCACTTGTGATCATTTTTAGTCAATAATATTGAATTATCATCGAGTATTTCGACTAGATTACGTGTTTTTGAGGTGAAATTCGAGGATTTGGGCCTAGGGATTCGAAAATAAGATTTGACGATTTGAAGGTCGAGTTGTTGTCGGAATTTGTAAAGTTGGTATGGTTGGACTCGTATTGAATGGGCATTCATATTTTGTAACTTTTGTCGGGTTCCAAGATGTGGGCCCCACTAACAAATTTTGAGTGGAATTTCAGATTTTGTTGGAATATTAGTATTTTCATATGGAATTAATTCCTATAATTTGTATTGACTAAATCGAATTAATTGTGACTAGATTCGAGGCGTTCGGAAGCCGATTTGCGAGGCAAGCAAAGGCATATTGGAATAAAGAGTTACACGGTTTGAGGTAAGTAACACTTCTAAACTTGGTTCTGAGGGTATAAATCCCTGAATTACGTGTTATGTGAATTTTATGAAGGTGATGCACATGCTAGGTGACGGGTGTGTGGGCGTGCACCATATTAATTGTGACTTAAATAAATTTTGTGGAGTTGTAATATTAAAGAATCATGTTATTATCTGCATATCCTCCACGTGTTAGAGAAATTGAGCTGAGGCTCATATTAAAGATCATATTTAGGCTACGTGCCGGTATTTTGGGACCTGTAGGGTCGTGTTGCTGTTGAATAAATGTTTTAAAAATGTACATTTCTACTCAGTCATGTTCATCCATTGTGAGGATATTTATGGGATCAAGTTGCGCGCCGCAGCATGCCATATTGGCTTTATAATTATCATTATTATATTGATCGGGGCTGCACGCCGCAGCAGGCCTCATAGGCTTTATTATTATGGGATCAGACTACATGCCGCAGTAGGCCATAACGGCTTTATGTAGCGCTTGGGCTGAAAGAGCCCCTCCAGAGTCTGCACCCCCCACAGTGAGCGCAATTGATGTTTATATTTGGGATGGACTTCCCCCCGAAGCATTTATATTTTTGGGCTGGATTGGCCTTATACAGTACTGAGTGACTGACTGTCGGTTGGTGTGTGTGTGTGTGTATATATATATATGGGATAGATCTTTCCTGGGCTGGATTGACCATATTCAGTACTGAGTGATTGAGTATTCTGAGAGTATGAGTACACGGGGTTTCCATTATGGTACATCACATACAACATATATTTTGGCATGTAGATATAGAGATGTCATATTTCCCATATCATGCAAAATTTATCTATTTTACTTGTACTGAGTTTAACTATTGAACTTGAAAGCATGCCTATATTTCTGTGCTGTTATTTATATACTGGACTGTACCTGTTGAGCCCGTCACTACTTTTCAGCCCAAAGGTTAGTCTTATTACTTATTGAGTTGGTTGTACTCATACTACAATTTGCACCTCGTGTGCAAATCCAGGTACTTCCGGATACGGCGTCTGCTAGATATCAGAGTTTCATTTGTTGGAGACTATCAAGGTAGCTGCTTGGCGTCCGCATTGACTCTCTTCCCCCTTCAATTGTTTGTATTGTTCTATATTTTTAGACAGTGTTTTATCAGTCAGACTATGTTATCATTTAGATGCTCAAGTACTTAGTGACACCAGGTTTTGGGAGTGTATTTATAACAGTATTTGTGGAATTTTCTATTATTTTGAAATCTTATGTTTCCAAACTTAAAATATTATTGAGGTTATCGGCTTGCCTAGTATTATGATAGGCACCATCACGACATGCGAATTTTGGGTCGTGACAGATATGAAAATCGGACCTTTTCAAGATGTTTGGAGTGTAAGAAAAATTGGTTTTAAAGTTTATAAATGTGGATAAAAGAAATAGTCTTCAACTGAGATGGCGTTGTCGGATCCATGTTAAATTTGCGGCAGCGTAGAATCACCCGCGAGTATGTGTGTAATAATACACTCAGTAATTTAATGTCCTCAGAAAGATTCTTGGCACGTTCGAGGATGAACGTTTGTTTAAGAGGGGGAGAATGTAACGACCCGACTTGTCGTTTCAAGAATTAGCATCACGTTCAGCGACTTAAGGTCCCGAGCAACTTCGTAATGTGTATTATGATCCGCGTGTGTGGTCGAGTTTAGTGTTTGGACGATTCGTGATTTAAAATGAAAGAACAATCCTTATTTTGAAGCTAAAATGAAACGAGTGACCAGAGTTTGACTTTTGAGCAAACGAATTCGGAATGGAGTTTTAATGATTCCAATAGCTTCGTATGTTGATTTCATACTTAGACGTATGTCCGGATTTGGATTTGGAAGTCTGTAGGGCAATTTGGCGCATTTTGGCAAAAATTGGAGAAGTTGAAGTTTTAAAATATTTATAAGTTTGGCCGAAGGTTGAATTGTGGATAACAGGGTTGGATTTCGATTCCGGAAATTGGAACATGTCCGTTATGTCATTTATGATCCATGTGCAAAATTTGAAGTCATTCCGGATTGATTTGATACGTTTCGGCGCAAATTATATAAGTTGGAAGATTTGAAAACTCATAATTCGATTCGAGGCACGATTCGTAATTTCAGCGTTGTTTGAATTAATTTGAAACATCGAGCAGGTCCGTGTTGTGTTATGGGACTTATTGGTATATTGGGATGATGTCCCGAGTGGTTCAAAAGTGAGTCTACTCCTTGCAGAAGCGTATCGAAGCGAAGCTCGGCAGAGATTGATGGAGCAGGCCGCAGAAGCAGCAACTTGTGCACAGAAGCGCATTCCAGCATGCAGAAGCGGAAGCTGGAAGCTTGGTGGTTTCGCGCAGAAGCTGAATTTCTTTCGCACATGCGACATCGTAGGTGCGGCGACAGCGATCGCAGAAGCGGAGGCAACGCAGAAGCGTGATTTTTCTCGTAGAAGCGACAAATATTTCCGCAAAAGCAGAACTGGGCAGAAACATAAGGACCAAAAATGGTCATTTCTTCATTTCGTTTTTGGAGTTTGAAGCTCGGTTCTTAGGCGATTTTGAGTATTTCTTAATGACTTCGACTTGGGTAAGTGTTCTATATCCGAAAGTAATTATATTTCATAAATTCATAGTTATATTCATCGTTTAATTCGAGTTTTAATGGAAGAAATTGGAATTTTTGTACAACTCTTCAAAAAAATGGAAATTTACGATTTGGAGGTCGATTTGTTATCGTAATTTGATAAAATTGGTATGGTTGAACTCGTATCGGAATGGGTCTTCGAATTTTGTAAAACTTCTATCAGGTTCCGAGAGGCGAGCCCCGCGTTGACTTTCAGATTGATTTGTTAATGTGAAATTGTAATTCGATGTTATATTATCCGGAATTATTTCCGATGAATTTTAATGTTATGTAATTAATTTGGCTAGATTTGAGCCATCCGGAGGTTATTTCACGCAAGAAGACTATTTTGGAATATCAGCCTAACTTCAAAAAGGTAAGTATCTTGCCTAACCTTGAGAGAGGGAATTACCCCTTAGGCATTGAGTCTTATGTGGAAATTGTGTGATTGAAAGCCGTGTACAAGTGACGAGTACATACTTGGCTTATATATGCAAATTATATCGATTAAAATTGGTAGACACCCTTATGTATTAAATTAAAAATTGTTGGCACTTATTAAATCCTTTATTTGTCATGCCTCAAACCTTGCTTGTCGAATTTATTTTTATATGATAATTTGGTGTGATTGCCACTTTGACTATTATGTGAATCTCGTGTGTTTGTTGAGTTGACATTTCCTGGAAATAATTACATTATGGATATTTCCATCTGCAAATAATTAATTAAATAAGTTTAAAAATAGGCATTAATACATTTATCAAAAATTTGGATTAAAGAAGGCATTGTCCTATGCTGAGTTAATTTTCCATTCTTGTTGTTGTTTTTGAGATATTATATACATTGTATTGAGCCGTGGGCTATCTGTTGTGAAATTAATTAATTTCGTTGTATCTTTGGAAAGGTTGTGGCCTACGGGCAATTTGTAAATATGAGTTGATTATGTTGTGTTGTTGTGATAATATTCTGTATGAATTGTTGTGTGATTTGGGGTTACTGTTATGCGGCATATAAGGGTGGTATTCCACCTTTGATATCATGCGGGCATAAGGGTGGCATTTCACTATTGTTATGTGTGTTGGGATATTATCTGGGTGGAGTGATAAGGGTGGCTATTATACGGAGTGATAAGGGTGGCTATTATACAGAGTGATAAGGGAGGCTATTATAGGAGTGATAAGGATGGATATAGGAGTGAAAAGGGTGGCTATTGATATTGTCAAAGCGGAGGGATAAGGGAGGCTATTATAGGGGCGTTAAGGGTGCCTATTTTCAGGGATGGTATGTGATGATGTGGGGTTACTGTGTCGGTGATTTTTATGTGCTGATGTTAGGTTATTGTGCTGGTGATTTTCATGTGATATTGTGATTTTCCTTTTGTTTATTTTTATATCTTGTGAAACTTGTTTTGTTGTTTCGGTAAACTTGATAATAGTCTTATCTATGATGAAATTGTGAGTTTGTAGCTATTGCTGGGCGGATAATGTTATTGGCACTTGAATTGTCCGTGCAGATATAATATGCAATGTGGGCACGAGGTGCCAGGGAAATATAATGATTATGTTATTAGCACGTGAATTGTCCGTGCAAATATGATATGAAATGTGGGCACGAGGTGCAGGGGAAATATAATAATTTTTATTATTGGCACAAGCGCTGTCCAAGCGGTTATGATAGAAATATGGGCACAAGGTGCCGTGAAAATATGAAAGTGAGCTGAGACCGATGTTTTATAATTATGAAATGAGGTATCACAGAGTGGCTTTTATTTGAAAGAATTATATTCGAAATATATTTATTTGAAAGAATTATATTCGAAAGATATTTATTTGAAAGAATTATATTCGAAAGATATTTATTTGAAAGAATTATATTCGAAAGATATTTATTTGAAAGAAGTATATGCGAAAGATATTTATTTGAAAGAATTATATGTGCAATATTTATATTTGAAGGACTTGATTAATTGGCTGTACTTGTGTTCCTTATTCGTTTGAGAAATAATTATGGTGTTCTTGTTGCCTTGTTGTTTATATCACTGGTTGATTTTTGTTGCTATCATTGCTAGTTGCTTTCCAGTACTATTGTATACTGCAATATTGTACAGGTTATTTGACTAGTGAGTATCTTGACTGTACCTTGTCACTACTCCACCTAGATTAGTCTTGATACTTACTGGGTACCGACTGTGGTGTACTCATATTACATTTTTGCATATTTTGTGCAGAGCCAGGTATTTGAGATATCATATTCGGATAGAGATTAGAGTGTGATCGCAAGGATTCAAGGTAGGGCTGCTTGGTCGTCGCAGTCCCTTGGAGTCTTTCCATTTCATTGTACTGTCAACTCTTATTCGAATAGTATTGTATATTTGATCCTTGAGATCATTGCATGTATTCAGTTAGAGTTTATTACTTAGTATTACTAGTCTTGGGAGGTTGTTATAATTATTTCTGTTGTTGGTTTCGACACTTGTATTAAATTCTATTTAAAAAAAATGGCTTGAAATGTAATTGTAATCGGCTTACCTAGTCTTAGAGACTAAGTGTCATCACGACGCCTGTAGTGAGATTTTGGATCGTGAAAACTAAACAGGTAAAGCAATAAGCAAGAAGAAGGTAAGGCAAATAGGATATGTGAAAATAGACTAACGATGATGAATATAACATGATAAAATAGCTCAATTAATACGTGACAGGGATCTACACAATTAAAGCTAGAATTTTCCACATTGTACACACTTGTCACCCCGCGTAAACGGCTTTCAACACATTATAATTATCATAGCAACACCAATCCTAAGGGGAATTTACTCCACACAAGTTTAGACAAGTCACTTACCTCAAATCGCACTATCTCAATCCACTAGTAGGTTTTTCCCTCGATTATACAACTCTGAATGGCTCGAATCTAGCCAAAAATATTTTATACTATAAATATAACCGTAGGAAACTGATTTGAACAATAACATTTACGATATTTACATAGAAATTAAAAAAATCAACACGTCTCGAATTTTATAAAAGATACGAAATCCGAACCCCCATTCAACGATTAGTCCAACCATATCAAAATTACTAAATTCCGATTACAACTCGGCACTCAAATCCTCAAATTTAACCAAAAGGGTTTTCACAATGTTTCCAACTTAAAATACTAATTAAATGACTAAAAACAACACTAGATTCAGGTAATTTAACCAAAATTGAGTTAGGAATTCTTACCCCAACGTTTTACTAGAAAATCTCCCGAAAATCGTCTCACCCGAGCTCTCAAAATTCAAAAATGTGGAAATGAGACCAAACCCCAAAATTTCTATTTCTGCCTAGCGATTTCCGCTTCTTCAGCTTGGGGGTCGCTTCTGCGATACCGCACCTGCAAAAAAACCATCGCAAGAGCAGATTCCACTTAAGTCCAAGGATTTCACTTCTGTAGAGAATGGTTGGCACCGGCGAGCCCGCTTTTTCGGAAAATGTGATCGCACATGCGGTCCATCCCCAAGCCCCTCCTCAACATCCGCTTCTACGAAGGAAATGGCTGTGCTTGCGGAGGCACACCTGCACCCAATTCTCCGCACCTACGAGGCCAGACCTGGCAGCCTCATTTCGCTTCTACGCTTCGCCACTCACTTTTGCGAGACCGCACATGCGGTCAGTCCTTCCACAGGTGCGATGACACCAGAAGCTGGAAATTTTAGAATTTGCATAAGTCCATAAATTGTTCTGAATTCGATCCGAATCACACTCGGGGTACTCGGGACCCCCTCCAAAAATACCAACTAGTTCCAAAACTCATAACGGGCCTACTCAAGGCCAAAAATCATATCAAACAATATCGATTCTGCGAATCGCAACCCAAATTCAAGCCTATAGACTTATAACTTCCGAATTCTAAAACTAATGTCGAATCATACCAAAACAACTTTGATTGACCTTAAATTTTGCATAATTCATAAATGACATTACGGACCTATTCCAACTTTCGAAATCTGATTCCGACCTCGATATCAATAAAGTCAACTTTCGGTCAACCTTCCAATCCTTTCATTTTTCAACTTTCGCCAATTTACGCTAAAACGACATACAGACTTCCAAATTAACATTCGGTCGCTCTTCCAAGTCTAAAATTTCTATATGGAGCTATTGGAATCATCAAAACTCCATTCTGGTATCGTCTACATAAAAGTCAAACTACGGCAAACTCTTACAACTTAAACTTTCAACTTATGGACTATGTATCCCATTTCACTCTGAAACCAAAACCAAACACCCCGACATATTCCGAAACCACAATATAACATAAAGAGTAAATAAATAGGGGGTCGGGGCTAAATACTCAAAACGACCGGCCGGGCCGTTACATGCACATGAGGAAGTGCAAGTGCAGTGCCGCAGGAGCGAGGATTTGGAACGTAGGATATAATAGTATCGGCCTAACTTCATTAAGATAAGTGTCTTGCCTAACTTTGTGGGAGGGGGGGGGGGAATTACCCCTTAGGAATTGAGTCATTTATGCTATTTGTGTAATGTGAAAGTCGTGTACGCGAGGTGACGAGTACGTACTCAGGCTTATAAATGGAAATTTTATCGGTCTAAACTCTAAGGCATCCTTATGTATTGAATTAGAAATTGTCGGAACTTGTTATATTATTTAACCACCATGCCCACTATTACCTGCTTTATTTGAAGTTGTAGTTACTTGTTACATTCTTTACTTGTCGAGTTGCTCTTATATGCTTATTTGGAATTATTACCACTTTGAGCATTTCGCGAATTCTTTTATTGTTAAGTTGCCATTTCGTGGAGGCAGTTTCATTATTGATTTTTTTATCTTCAAATAATTAAATGGGAATTTAAGTCACCAAGAGGCATTAATTTATTTTACTTGAAGTTGTGTTTAAAAGAGATGTTGTGGTTTTTGAGATTCTATATATGTTGTGGTTGAGCCATGTGTTATTTATTGTGAAAACACTATTATTGTTGATTTCTTTGAAAAGGTTGTGGCCTACGGGCATTTGTGATACGAGTTGATTATGTTGTATTGTTGTGATGATCGTACATATGAATTGTTGTGTGACTTGGGTTGTTGTTATATGGAGTATAAGAGTGGCATTTCACTGTTGATATTAAGGAGGGCATAAGGGTGGCATTTCACTGTTGATATTAAGGAGGGCATAAGGGTGGCATTTCACTGTTGATATTAAGCAGGGCATAAGGGTGGCATTCCACTGTTGTTTAATTTACTGTGTTATATGGGTGGCTATTGTGTTATTGTTTGGGCGGAGCGATAAGGGTGGATATTATACGGAGTGATACAGGTGGCTACATGAGAGATAAGGGTGACTAATGGTATTGTCAGGGCACAATGATACGGGTGGCTATAATAGAGATAAGGTTGGCAAATGTCAGAGATGATGTGTGATGGTTTAGAGATATTGTGTTGGTGAATTTCGTGTGATGGTGTGATGTTCATTGTGTTTGTTATACACTTTGCGTACTAGTCTTGGTGTTTAGATGAGCTATTCGATATCCTTGATATTACTTGTTGATTTGGGCTGCAGTAGTACACTTGCACAAGCATACACTTGTCACGACCCAAAATCCCACCACAGGCGTCGTGATGGCACTTAGTCTCTAAGACTAGGTAAGCCGATTTTAATAACAATTCAAGCCATTTTTTTTTGTTTTTTTATATATATAATTTAATACAAGTGTCGAAACCAAAAGCGAAACAAATATAACAACCTCCCAAGAACACTGATACTGAGTCACGAACTCTAATAGAATACATGCAATAATCTCAAGGATCGAGTATACAATATTGTTCGAGTAAGAGTGACAGTACAATAAAAATGAAAAGACTCCAAGAGATTACGACGACCAGGCAGCCCTACCTTGAATCCTTACGATCACGCTCTAATCTCTGCCTGAATCCGATATCTCCAATAATTGGCTCTAGATAAAAATATGCAGAAGTGTAGTATGAGTACACCACAGTCGGTACTCAGTAAGTATAAAGACTAACTTCGGTGGAGTAGTGACGAGGTACAATCAAGACACTTACTAGTCAAATAACCTGTGCAACATAGCATACAAATATAATAGAAAACAGATAGCAGTAATAGCAACGATAATCAACTAGTGATATAAACAACAAAACAACAAGAACCCCATAAATATTGCTCACACGAATAATAAAGACAAGTACAACCAATTAAGCAAGCCCTTCAAAATATACATTTTTTATCTATAAGTCTTTCAAATAAAAATATCTTTAGAATGTAATTGTTTCCAATTAAATATATCCCGAATATACTTCCTCCAAATAAATACCTTATGAATATGAATCTTTCAAAAAATATCTCCCAATATAATTATTTTAAATAAAATCTTTCAAATATAATTCTTTTAAATAAAACCTTTCGAATATAATTCTTTTAAATAAAACCTTTCAAATATAATTCTTTTAAATCACACCTTTCGAATATAATTCTTTCAAATAAAAACTTTTCGAATATAATTCTTTTAAATAAAACCTTTAGAATATAATTCTTTAAAATAAAACCTTTCAAATGAGATCTTTCGAATATAATTTCTTTCAAGTAAAATCACCGGTTGGCACCTCACCTCATAATCCTTAAAATCGCAGGTCTCAGCCCACTTTCATATCTCACGGCACCTTATGCATGTATTTCTATCACAATCGTACAGTCAATTCACAAGGCAGAAGATATAATAATTTAATGAAATGACCAAGAAGTGAACGACGAGAATTTACAGATAAGTAACAGTACAAAATTAGTGATAAACAACAGGGGCGCTCCCAAGGTATCGCCTCATAAACCCAAATGTAAATGCTCAACATGGGGATCTCCCGAGGTGTCGCCTCGTAAACACAAATGTAAATGCTCAATAGGGGGATCTCCCGAGGTTCTGCCTCGTAGTCCCAAAGTAAATATGCAGTACAGGGGAATATCCCGAGTAAATGCCTCTTAGTCCTAAAGTAAATATGCAGTACAGGGGGATCTCCCGAGTAAACGCCTCGTAGTCCCACAGTAAATAGGCAGTACAAGGGGATCTCCCAAATAAACGCCTCGTAGTCCCAAAGTAAATATGCAGTACATGGGGATCTTTCGAGTAAACGCCTCCTAGTCCCAAAGTAAATATGCAGTACAGGAAGATCTCCCGAGGTACTGCCTCGTAGTCCCAAAGTAAATATGCAGTACAGGAAGATCTCCCGAGGTACTGCCTCGTAGTCCCAAAGTAAATATGCAGAAGCAAAGACAGAAGAATAACTCAACAAGAACAACCTCTTCTCAAAATCTAAATTTCTGATAAATATATTAACGTATCCATTTAAACATATTTAATAATTATTTGCAGATGGAAATCCAAAATGAAATTATTTTCAGACAATGTCAACTCAACCAGCACACGAAATCCACATAAGGACCAAAGTAGCAATCACACTAAATTATCATATAAAACAAATTCGACAAACAAAGAACGAGGCATGACAAATAAGGATTTAGTAAGCGCCAGCCAATTTCCGATTTAATACTTAAGAATTCCTACGACTTTAAACTAATACAATTTGCACATATAAGCCCGAGTACGTACTCGTTACCTCGCGTACACGGCTTTCACATTACTCAAATGGCATATACGACTCAATGCCAAAGGGGTAATTCCATCACTCAAGGTTAGGCAAGATACTTACCTTTTTGAAGTTAGGCCAATATTGCCAAATAGCCTTCTTGCTTGAATTAACCTCCAGACAGCTCAAATCTAACAAATTAATTGTATAACTTCATTAAAATTCATCAAAAATAATTCCGGATAATAAAAAATCGACTTAAAATTTTACATTAAAAAGTCAACCAAAAGTGAATGCGGAGCCCGCCTGTCACGACCCGAAATTCATTAAAGGTCGTAATGGTGCCTAACACCGCTTTCAGGCAAGCCAACAATAATTAATTAACTTAATTACCCATTTTAGTATTTTCAAAGCGTGATTTCCTTCAATTAGATAGTAAAAGATAGAACTTACGGAGTAAATGATAATATTTTCACAACTAAAATACTGAATAACCCATAACCACTCCAAAAATCGGGTGTCACAAGTACATGAGCATTAACTAGGGAGTAAAATAAAATATATCATATGTCCGGAATACAAATTAGACAAGAAAGATATAAATAACTCTGATGGAGACTCTGTTGGCTGCGGATCATAATATAGAATGCAGCTCGCCTAAGTCCCTGCATTAACCACACCTCTGCGCCCACAAGGCCACTAGACATATATGTACCTGCACAAAAATGTGCAGCAAGTGTAGTATGAGTACGTAAATCAACGCATACCCAGTAAGTATCGAGTCTAACCTCGAAGAAATAGTGACGAGGGGTCGACTCCGACACTTACTATGGGCTAACAATAAGATACCGATATTATAATTAAGCGTGGATTGTATAAAACAGCTGAAAATCCAATAAACAAGAGGTAAGTAAACCATTCCTTTAATAATAGGAAGTTTCCAAATTTATTTTTCGTCATTTAATAATTTATATCTCAAGCCAAAGAAGGAATATCAATTATTAGTAGTTCCAAAGATTTATCATGCGCAAATTATGCCGAGATCGTACAGCCCGATCTAACATAATAATTAAGCTGTGCACTACCGAGGGTCGAACGACACGAACCATAGATGCATCTATCTGCTACCGAGGCGTTTGGCCCGCTCCACAAAAGAAAAAGATACATTTACAACAACCAATTCAAGATTTATTAAGGGGCAATTATACAAGGGAATACCAAATTCTTATTAACGGTCAATTAAAATAAAGTTTAACCTTTTACAATTCCTTTATCAAGTTTCAATATGATTTAAGCAATTAAATTAACAAGTAGGGTGCAAACATTTGTAAGTATAGCATGATATGTGTCCTAGACTACCGGGACAATAGCATAATTAGTAGCAACGTACGGACTCTCGTCACCTAGCGCGTATGTAGCCCCCAAAATAAGAAGCAAATTTTAATTCAATTCGCCTATGGGGTTAATTCCCTCTTACAAGGTTAGAAAAGAGACTTACCTCGTTTCGAAATTCCATAACCGGTTCCAAAGCCCTTCTAACATCTCAAACCGATGCCTATCGCTCCAAAACTAGTCAATAAATGTGAAAATCCATAAATATATACTCTAATACTCATTATAATCCAATTTACAACAATTCCCAACTCCGCTCGAAAAGTCGATAAAAATCACCCTCGGGAACCACGTACCCGGATTCCGAAAATTTTCGAAGATAAACATTACCCATAGCCTTACGAACTCAAATATATAGATTATTATCAATTTCATGCCCAAATTCATGGTCAAAATCCAAAAATACAAATTTCTAGGTTTTCCACCAAAACCCCAAATTTCGACAAATTTTCATGAATTTCCATGCTAATATGTATAATCCAAGTATTTAACTCAAAATGCACGGGAATCACTTACCTTTTTGATGTTGATGGAACCCCTCTCAAGTTGCTCTCAAAAATCGCCTAAGTCCAAGTAGGAAATGAGTTAAGTCCCGAAATAAAAGCCCTTGCTCCAGTCGTAGACGTCGCATTTGCCACATCTGGTTCATCAATGCGATGGTCGCAATTGCGACAAAAGCATTGCAAATTTGAAGGAGAGCCACCCCTGCCAAGGTCGCATTTGTGACCAAAATCTTCGTAAATGCGAAAAGGGCAGATTCACAAAAAGCGATAAAGTTTTTGCAAATGCGAACCCCTCAGAAATTTTCCCACCCTCGCAAATGCAAACTCCATCCTCGCAAATGCGATCAAAACCTCGCATTTGCGAAACCTACAGCCTAGACCCAGAAACCAATAGAATCAGCAACAACTTTCATCCAAACAATGATCCAAAACCAACCCGGAACACACCCGATGCCCCTCGGGACCCCGTCCAATCACATCAACATGTCCCAAAACATGACACGAACTTGCTCGAGGCCTCAAATCACGTCAAACAACGTCGAAATCACAAGTCACACCCCAATTCGATCTTAATGAAATTTAGAACTTCAAACTTCTACCTTCGATGCCGAAACCTATCAAATCACGTCCGATTGACCTCTAATTTTTGCACACAAGTCACATTTGACATTATGGACCTACTCTAACTTTCGGAATCGGAATCCAACCTCGATATCAAAAAGTCCACTCCCGGTCATCCAAATTTCCAACTTTTGCCAATTGACGCCGAGATGGCCTACGGACCTCCAAATCAACATTCGGACATGCACCTAAGACCAAAATCACCATACGGAGCTATTCCCAGACTCGGAATCCCAAATGGTCATCGATAACATTGAAATGCACTTCAACCCAAATTTATGAAATCCTTCCAAAATGTCAACTTTCCACAATAGGCGTCGAAACGCTCCCAAGTCATCCAAAACCCGATCCGGACATATGCCCAAGTCCAAAATCATCATACGAACCGTTGGAACCTTTAAATCCCGATTCTGAGGTCGTTTACTCAAAAGTCAAACATTAATCAATTCCTCCAACTTAAAGCTTACAAATTTAGAATTTTCTTTCCAAATCGACTTCGAACTTCTTGAAACTCAATTCTGACCACACATACAAGTCATAACACCTGAAGTGAAGCTACTCATGGCCTCAAACTACCGAATGGTGCGCTAGGGCTCAAAACAACTGGTCGGGTTGTTACATTCTCTCCCACTTAAATATACGTTCGTTCTCGAACGTGCTAAGAATTGTTTTGGAGTTGCCTGAAATCACCGTTTAACACCTTGTGCACCTACCTATGCTACCACAACTCAGTTGAGCACATTAGCTCGAGCCAATCTAAAGACCTTCCCCTTTATTTAGTCAAGTAAGCCTAAGAGTCAAATTACAACATCCGAAATTCTCCTCCAGGCCTGTTTGCAACATACGAACACCGTATCAGTCACTACACACTGCACCAACATGATTGTATACCCTTACTGAATTCTTACCATGCACCGCGTAACTCATTTGCCCAAGGCAATCTTTCCAAAGCACAACAGCAAAAATTTCCACTAACTCGAACCCCGTAGTATAGCTCATGACCAATTAAGCTTTTCTTTAACTCTCGTAATACCGCGACGACAGAGAAGATGTGTAGAACTCATAACCACCTGCCGAATCACAATTTATGGAGTCTCTCCTCCAGATAAGAACCATTACCTCATTCTGGACTAAATAACAATATCTACTCTTTAATATGCCTTATATAAATCTGATCGCACTGATCCCAGGTCTAATAATCTTGTTTCACCCAGTACAAGCTGCTCAGGCAATAAGCCACCACATATACTGCAAAAGCCTCATATGATGCCACGTTGTGCTAACAAGCTACAAACTCGAATGCGATACATAAGGAAAACGAACTCTGGAATGAACTACTCAACCCACGTAACTAATTTAATAACCGAAAAGATGTGATGAACCTTCCTCATAAATGAGACACAAAACACATAAGAATAGCTATGGTAAACTGTACTCAACGTCACACCGTTGCGGCGTGCGACCCGATCCACACATGATACCGTTATGATGTGCAACCCGATCCACACATAATAATCGAAAAAAACCCACATCATGACGTAACGCTTATACTCACGAAATGCCCGAATATCAACCATAAGCACGCCAAGTGCATAATACAAATCCTAGGGAGACGGGTAGCGTCTTATGCTATAAAACTCAAGCCCAACTAAGGTGCGATATATGATCTGCATCTCGAGAGCCATCCTGCTCACATAATACCACCGCTACGTGGGACCTCGACACATTGTAAAAATAATTAAGTCGTCTCACGACCCACATGGCATAATAGAGTATTACATGAAATAGTTGGCAACGAAATTAACATCCCACGCCTGAATACTCTTCCATAAGGAATGCTATGCTGAATGAACATACCCAGGCAGGTGTAGAGTACACAACCACATTTGGACCTATCAACGGACCTCAAACCGATTCTGATCATACCATGCTTGGGCAAATAACCTCTCAAGGATCCACAATGACCCTTTTCCCATGACACGCAAGAACAACCGTTGAACCTGGAACAAACTTCCACAATTCACAACCAACTGAACAGAGCGCCTTTTCAGGCCTAAACCCTCACATTAGCGATAATACAAAAATCTCCATACTTGATTTAAATCTTTAATCAATCAAGTGACTACATGTCACACTTATACAATCTTCCTGTGGGATACGCTCCCACGACCTTCCACACCAGGTAACAAGTCTGCATCTCCATACCGCCGGCCACATTAATGTTGTAAAGCAAATCAAGAATCCGCAAATCAGTACACAAAGCCTCTTACACGGGACGCCGATCTTAAGTGACGCTAAAGCAAATATCAACTGATCCTAACCATCAGAATTCTTTCTTGCTCGTCCGAGCTCGTGACATTCTTGTCAACACCGAACTGCAACCTTGATCCTTAGCTTCCGATTTCCATGCCGCTCACTGCATCTAACATGACAATACGTAAGAGTACAAGAATTCCATAATAACCCCTGACCCACTAATAGAATAAACACTTCGTCATATAGAAACCTTTCACTTAACTCATTTCAGGAGAACCATTGCAACACGCGACCGAATTCTCATAACCGCAAAAAATATAACCTCAAGCAGTGGTCTAAACCACCATGACCCTTCCGGGATCCATCTACACATAACATGACATAATAACTCGAATGCCTCCAAGTAAAATCAATTACGGTAGCCGTCAAGCCTCGCACGTACTGCCACAAACACCTGTCAAACTTAACACGTTGAAGGGACTGATCATTGCCACATCATGCCGATTCAACCATTGCTAACCAATCCGACTTCTTCTAATTTAATCCGGACATGCCTTAGGAATAATAATAGCTCCATTCAAAACATGGCAAACCCAATTCGCACTCGTCCAGAAGGACCCTATTTCACGAGACCACGTTGTCTCAAAACCCACAAACCATCGCATACCCTCCTTGTGCGCACATTCGCATCTTCAACCGGTATACCCATTCTGATATTTCATTTATGAATCCGAAGTCAGTTTCTCCCATTCCTCCAGTGCTACATCGCAGACCGATGATAACATACAACACTCTCCAAGCCCCTTTTCGTAATCCGCTACAATGCTCGATACTTAACCATACTACGGACTCGAAATCCTTAGGCACCGCACTTTAAATTTTTTTGAATCCACTAGGACTGTTGTTGAGAGTCACCGACTCTGACTTATTCCAAAATATGATCAAACTCCAAGGCTCTACTAGCACATGAACACCTCCTCAAAGAAGCACCCGGCTGACTCACTTCCTTGTACATCACATCTACACGTAGCATAAACTCTAAATCTTACCAAAGCCTGAACGTGAATCGATAAGGCAAATTATAGTACACATTCCCCAAATCCTTTGCTCAAATCACCACTGATGTTCTCTTTTCTTAGTCGTAATAACCCACCAAATCGCCTAAGTCCAAGTGGGAAATGAGGTAAATGAGCTAAGTCCCGAAATAAAAGCCCTTGCTCCAGTCGCAGACGTCACGTTTGCGACATCTGGTTCACAAATGCGATGGTCGCAATTGCGACAAAAGCATCGCAAATTCGAAGGAGAGCCACCCCTGCCAAGGTCGCATTTGCGACCAAAATCTTGCAAATGCAAAGAGGGCAGATTCGCAAAAGCGATAAAATGTTCGCAAATGCGAACCCCTCAGAAATTTTCCCACCCTCGCAATTGTGATCAAAACCTCGCATTTGCGAAAGCTACAACCCAGACCTAGAAACCAACAGAATCAGCAACAACTTTTCATAAAAAGATTAATTCGAAATCACCTCGGAACACACCCGACGCCCCCGGGACCCAGTCCAATCACATCAACCTATCCCAAAATATGACACGAACTTGATCGAGGCCTCAAATCACTTCAAACAATGTCAAAATCACGAGTCATACCCCAATTCGATCTTAATGAACTTTAGAACTTCAAACTTTTACTTTCGATGTCGAAACCTATCAAATCACGTTCGATTGACCTTAAATTTTGCACACAAGTCACATTCGACATTACGGACCTACTCAAACTTCCGAAATCGGAATCCGACCCCGATATCAAAGAATTTACTCCCGGTCATCCAAAATTTCCAACTTTCGCCAATTGACGCCGAGATGGCCTACGGACCTCCAAATCAATATCCGGACATGCACCTAAGACAAAAATCACCATACGGAGTTATTCTCAGACTCTTAATCCCATATGGTCATCGATAACATTGAAATGCACTTCAACCCATATTTATGAAATCCTTCCAAAATATCAACTTTCCACAATAGGCGCCGAAACGCTCCCGGGTCATCCAAATCCGATCCGGACATATGCCCAAGTCCAAAATCATCATACGAACCCGTTGGAACCTTCAAATCCCGATGCTGAGGTCGTTTACTCAAAAGTCAAACATTAATCAATTCCTCCAACTTAAAGCTTTCGAATTTAGAATTTTCTTTTTAAATCGACTTCAAACTTCCCGAAACTCAATTCTGACCACACGTACAAGTCATAATACCTGAAGCGAATCTACTCATGGCCTCAAACTGCCGAACGACGCGCTAAGGATCAAAATGACTGGTCGGGTCGTTACATTCTCTGCCATTTAAACATACGTTCGTCCTCGAACATGCTAAGAATTGTTCTGGAATTGCCTGAAATCGTCGTTTAACACCTCGTGCACCTACCTATGCTACCACAACTCAGTTGAGCACATTAGCTCGAGCCAATCTAAAGACCTTCCCCTTTATTTAGTCAAGTAAGCCATAGAGTTAAATTCCAACATCCGAAATTCTCCACCAGGCTTGTTTCCAACATACGAACACCGTATCAATCACTACACACTGCACCAACACGATTATATAAACTTACTGAATTCTTACCATGCGCCGCATAACTTATTTGCCCAAGGCAATATTTCCTAAGCACAAAAGCTAAAATTTCCACTGACCCGAAGCTGGTAGTGTACCTCATGACCAATTAAGCCTTTCTTTAACTCTCGTAATACCGCGACGACAAAGAAGATGTGTACAACTCATAACCACCTGCCGAATCACAATTTATGGAGTCTCTCCTCCCGACAATAACCATTACCTCATTCTGGACTGAATAACAATATCTACTCTTTAATATGCCTTATATAAATCTGATCTCACTGATCCCAGGTCCAATAATCTCGTTTCACCCAATACAAGCTACTCAGGTAATAATCCACCTTAGATACTGCAAAAGTCTCAAATGATGCCACGTTGTGCTAACAAGCTACAAGCTCGAATGCGATACATAAGGGAAACGAACTCTGGAATGAACTACTCAACCCACGTAACTAATTTAATAACCGAAATGATGTTATGAACCTTCCTCATAAATGAGACACAAAACACACAATAATAGTTATGGGAAACTGTACTCAACGTCACACTGTTACGGCGTGCAACCCGATCCACACATGATACCGTTGCGGCATGCAACCCAATCCATACATAATAATTGAAAGAAAATACACATAGAGCCGTAACGCTTATACTCACGAAATGCCTGAATATCAACCATAAGAACGCCAAGTGCATAATACAAATCCTGGGGAGACGGGGAGCGTCATACGCTATAAAACTCAAGCACAACTAAGGTGCGATATATGATCTGCATTTCGAGAGCCATCCTGCTCACATAATACCACCGCTACGTGGGACCTCGACACATTGTACAAATAATCAAGTTATCTCACGACCCACATGGCATAATAGAGTATTACATAAAATAGTTGGCGACAAAATTAACATCCCACGCCTGAATACTCTTTCATAAGGAATGCTATGCTGAATGAACATACCCGTCCTGGTGTAGAGTACAAATCCATATTTGGAGCCATCAACGGACCTCAAACTGATTTTGATCATACTATGCTTGGGCAAATAACCTCTCAAGGATCCACAATGACCTTTTTGCCATGACACGCAAGAACAACCGTCGAATCCAGAACAAACTTCCACAATTCACAACCAACTAAATAGAGCGCCTTTTCAGGCCTAAACTCCCACATTAGCGATAGTACAAAAATCTCCATACTTGATTTAAATCTTTAATCAACCAAGTGACTACATGTCACACTTATACAATCTTCCCATGGGATACGCTCCCACGATTTTCCGCACCAGGTAACAAGTATGCACTTCCATGCCATCGGCCACATTAATACTCCAAAGCAAATCAAGAATCCGTAAATCAGTATACAAAGCCTCTTACACGGGACACCAATTTGAGGTGACGCTAAAGACAATACCAGCTGATTCTAAACATCTGAATTCTTTCCTGCTCGTCCGAGCTCGTGACATTCTTGTCAATACCGAACCGCAACCTTGATCCTCAGCTTCCGATTTCCATGCCGCTCACTGCATCTAGCATGACAATACGTGAGAGTATAAGAATTCCATAATAACCCCTGATCCACTAATAGAATAAACACTCCATCATATAGCAACCTTTCACTTAACGCATTTCAGGAGAACCATTGCAACACGCGACCGAATTCTCATAACCGCAGAAAATACAACCCCAAGTAGTGGTCTAAACCACCATGACCCTTCCGGGATCCATCTACACATAAAAGGACATAATAACTCGAATGCGTCCAAGTAAAATCAATTATGGTGGCCGGCAAGCCTCGCACATACTGCCATAACCACCTATAAAACTTAACACGTTGAAAGATCTGATCATTGCCACATCATGACGATTCAACCGTTGCTAACCGATCTGACTTCTTCTAATTTACTCTGGACTTGCCTTAGGAATAATAATAACTCCATTCAAAACATGGCAAACCCAATTCGCACTCATCCAGAAGGACCCTATTTCACAAGACCACGTTGTCTCAAAACACACAAACCATCTCATACCCTCCTTGTGCGCACATTCGCATCTTCAACCGGTATACCCGTTTTGATATTTCATTTATGAATCCGAAGTTAGTTTCTCCCATTCCTCTAGTGCTACACCGCAGACCGATGATAACATACAACACTNCCATCGCATACCCTCCTTGTGCGCACATTCGCATCTTCAACCGGTATACCCATTCTGATATTTCATTTATGAATCCGAAGTCAGTTTCTCCCATTCCTCCAGTGCTACATCGCAGACCGATGATAACATACAACACTCTCCAAGCCCCTTTTCGTAATCCGCTACAATGCTCGATACTTAACCATACTACGGACTCGAAATCCTTAGGCACCGCACTTTAAATTTTTTTGAATCCACTAGGACTGTTGTTGAGAGTCACCCACTCTGACTTGTTCCAAAATATGATCAAACTCCAAGGCTCTACTAGCACATGAACACCTCCTCAAAGAAGCACCCAGCTGACTCACTTCCTTGTACATCACATCTACACGAAGCATAAACTCTAAATCTTACCAAAGCCTGAACATGAATCAATTAAGGCCAATTATAGTACACATTCCCCAAATCCTTTGCTCAAATCACCACTGATGTTCTCTTTCCTTAGTCGTAATAACCCACCAATATGCTGATAACCAGAAACCTCACAAGTACACAACCATGCAATCCAATCGTAGGCGGTGGGGCTCTCCCACGTATCTTGAAGCTACAATTACAGAACCCACCAAAATTCCTTCTTCCTCATTAGCATGATCTCGCACAATCGACCCGCCAAATTCCTCTGAATCTTCCTGTTAAACATTTCATGAACATTCTGAATCACTAGCCACATTCACATATTCGACCTCTTACTGGATAGTCAGTAAAATTCTTCATAGAAGCTTCATCAATACCACACAACCACTAGCCTGCTCACAGAAGATAACCCACCTGTGGAAAGTCCATGCCGACACCTTCCAACAACGCTGCACCGAGTACAATCACCACGAAACCACTAAACCATCCTAAGCTCGTGCTCATTCACCAGCTGTACAAGTCCGTTCACTCCTCATGAATGTCAACTAAAGGTGCAACAATACATTCCAATACAAAGTCATGTTGTATCCTTCTTCATATCAAGCAACGCATTTCCGTCGTATCCAACCTTCCTCCGTATAGCAGTCGATACTCCAAATTAAGCTCGTAGACCTAGTCACTGTCCACCATGAATCCTAAATCACTCTAAACATTCCTCAACGCGTGTAGCTATCCTATCACAGAACCTATATGCTACTCTGCCACTCTCCCACTTTGGTTAAACCCTCTCCATTAAGCAACTACTCGACTTCTATTTTCTTACGCTTGGCCTTCAAGAAGTTTAACCACCGCAAGACACTTACCACATGTCCTTCCTCATCCTTCACTGCCCAGTTGCTGCCTTAATTAAAAATTCATCTCGGTAGCACCCTAAACAACAGATCGCCGCCACCCCTAAACCTCCTCGAAGATCTTCTTCCTTGAGCCATCAACATTAGGATCACCGATTCGATTCTGAACCATAGCACACTGCGACCTCTAACAGTCGCTTTCCAGGCACCATTCACAATACTCTGCCCCAAAGGCGATTCTTTTGAAGAAGGCCCGTAACATCGGCGAGCTTAACACATTCAATCAAGGACGACGATATCACATCACAGATGAAGAGTCCACCATGCTAGAAAATACCAAGTCTCGTTACTCCATCAACCCAACCCTAACCATTCTTAGTCAGATTGCCTTTCCTACGCTGGAAATAAAACATTGAACCTCTGAATCATGCATTGAGAAAAATTTTCTTTTCGAATCATTCACTGCCCAACACGTAGACAAGTATCTTACCATTACCTCAATAGTGTGCTATGACAACTCATAGACATCATAACAACTAGTGCCCAACCTCAAAACTATAGAATTACTTATACTGAGCTGAAACGACAGGACAACCTTTCGCAAAGCGATGACCATAGCCCAAGCAATTACGCAGGGAGGAACATCCTGCACCACATATGTAGTAGCATTAAAATTCCTCGATTCCCAATTGATAATAAGCGCTTCACGTTGTATAAGATCGAGTAGGAAAGAAATAAAGACACAAGCCTAAAAGGAATCAAATCGCACAATGAAGAATCAAGAAAAGGAAGTGCTCCTAACAGCCCTGTAGCCTCTCGAAGATAAATACATAAGTCTCCGTACCAATCCGCAAGACTTTACTAGACTTGCATACGACTCGTGAGACCTAAGTGAACCTAGTACTCTAATACCATATTGTCACGACTCAAAATCTATTAAAGGTCGTGATGGCGCCTAACACCACTGTCAGATAAGCCAACAATAATTAATTAACTTATTTACCAATTTTAGTATTTTCAAAGTGTGATTTCCTTCAATTAGATAATAAAAGATAGAACTTACGGAGTAAATGATAATATTTTTGCAACTAAAATACAGAACAACCCATAACTACTCCCAAAACCCAGTTTCACAAGTGCATGAGCATTAACTAGGGAGTAAACTGAAATACAACATCTGTCCGGAATACAAATTAGACAGGAAAGATATAAATAACTCTGATGGAGACTCTGCCTAATTCCCCGCATTAACCATACCTCTGCGCCCACAAGTCCACTAGACATATATGTACCTGCACAAAGAATGTTCAGCAAGTGTAGTATAAGTATGTAAATCAACGTGTACCCAGTAATATCCAGTTTAACCTCGAAGAAATAGTGACGAGGGGTCGACTCCGACACTTACTATGGGCTAACAATAAGATACCAATATTGTAATTAAGCATGGATTGTATACAATAGCTGAAAACCGAATAAATAAGAGGTAAGTAAACCGTTCCTTTAACAATAGGAAGTTTCCAAAAAAAAATTTCGTCATTTAACAATTTATATCTCAAGCCAAAGAAGCAATATCAATTATTATTAGTTACAAAGATTTATCATGCGCAAATCATGCCGAGGTCGTACGGCCCGATCCAACATAATATTTAAACTGTGCACTGCCGAGGGTCGAATGACACGAACCATAAATGCATATATCTGCTACCGAGGCATTCGGCCCGCTCCACAAAAGAAAGAAATACATTTACAACAACCAATTCAAGATTTATTAAGGGGCAATTATTCAAGAAAATACCAAATTCTTGTTAACGGTCAAAAACAATAAAGTTTAACCTTTTACAATTACTTTATCAAGTTTCAATATACAACAACAACAACAACAACCCAGTAGAATCCCATTAATGGGGTCTGGGGAGGGTAGTGTGTACGCAGACCTTACCCCTACCCCGAAGGAGTAGAGAGGCTGTTTCCGAAAGACCCTCGGCTCAAAAAATATAATTCAGGTGCAAAGCAATACCATGAAATTCAGAAGAAAGATGCAAAGCAAAGGGAGAGGGGAGACAAAGGGAAGGGGGACAATATTAGTACCTCCACAACAATCATAAGAAAAATAAGAACACCGTGAAATCCAGAGGAAAGATACAAAGCAAAAGCGATAGCTAGTAAATAGGACATACACTAAAAAGCGAAATAGTAAGTCACAATATTTTATCAAGTTTCAATATGATTAAAGCAGTTAAATTAACAAGTAGGGTACAAACATTTGTAAGTATAGCATGATATGGGTCCTAGACTACCCGGACAATAGCATAATTAGTAGGTACATACGGACTCTCGTCATCTCGCGCGTACGTAGCCTCCAAAAATAGAAGCAAATTTTAATTCAATTCACCTATGGGGTTAATTCCCTCTTACAAGGTTAGAAAAGAGACTTACCTCGCTCCGAAATTCCATAACCGGTTCCAAAGCCCTTCCAACAACTCAAACTGATACATATCGCTCCAAAACTAGTCAATAAATATGCAAATCCATAAATATATACTCTAATACTCATTATAATCCAATTTACAACAATTTCCAACTCCGCTAGAAAAGTCGATAAAAATCACCCTAGGGCCCACGTGCCCGGATTTCGGAAATATTTGAAGATAAACATTACCCATAGCCTCACGAACTCAAATACATAGAATATTCTTAATTTTATGCCCAAATTCGTGGTCAAAATTAAAAAATACAAATTTCTAGGTTTTCCACCATAACCCCAAATTTCTACAAATTTTCATGAATTTCCATATTAAAATCTATGTATAATCCAAGTATTTAACTCAAAATACACGGGAATCACTTACCTCTTTGATGTTGATGGAACCCCTCTCAAGATGCTCTCAAAATCGCCTAAGTCCAAGTGGAAATGAGGGAAATGAGCTAAGTCCCGAAATAAAAGCCCTTGCTCCAGTTGTAGACGTCGCATTTGCGACATCTGGTTCGCAAATGCGATGGTCGCAATTGCGACAAAAGCATCGCAAATGCGAAGGAGAGGCACCCCTGCCAAGGTCGCATTTGCGACCAAAATCTTTGCAAATGCGAAGAGGGCAGATTCGCAAAAGCGATAAAATGTTCGCAAATGCGAACCCCTCACAAATTTTCCCACCCTCGCAAATGCGATCAAAACCTCGCATTTGCGAAAGCTGCAGCCCAGACCCAGAAACCAGCAGAATCAACAACACCTTTTCATCCAAACTTTGATCTGAAACCACCCCGGAACACCTCCGACGCCCCAGGGATCCCGTCCAATCACATCAACCTGTCCCAAAACATGACACGAACTTGCTCGAGGCCTTAAATCACATCAAACAACGTCGAAATCAAGAGTCACACCCCAATTCGATCTTAATGAACTTTAAAACTTCAAACTTCTACCTTCGATGCCGAAACCTATCAAATCACGTCCGATTGACCTCAAATTTTGCACACACGTTACATTTGACATTACGGACCTACTTCTGGAATCGAAATCCGACCCTAATATCAAAAAGTCCACTCCCGTTCAAACTTCTCAAAATCATCCAAATTTCTAACTTTCGCGACGCCGAGATGGTCTACGGACCTCCAAATCAATGTCCGGACACGCACCTAAGACCAAAATCACCATATGGAGATATTCCCAGACTCGGAATCCTAAACGGTCATCGATAACATTGAAATGCACTTCAACCCAAATTTATGAAATCCTTCCAAAATGCCAACTTTCCACAATAGGCGCTGAAACGCTCCTGGGTCATCCAAAACCCAATCCGGACATACGCCTATGTCCAAAATCATCATACGAACCTATTGGAACCTTTAAATCCCGATTCCAAGGTCGATTACTCAAAAGTCAAACATTAATCAATTCCTCCAACTTAAAGCTTTCGAATTTAGAATTTTCTTTCCAAATCGACTTCGAACTTCCCGAAACTCAACTCTGACCACATGTACAAGTCATAATACCTGAAGTGAAGCCATACATGGACTCAAATTGTCGAACGACACGTTAGAAATCAAAACGACCGGTCGGGTCGTTACACGGCCTCTCGGAACCCGACAAAACTTTCATGAAATCTAAACACCCATTCCAATACGAGTCCAACCATACCAATTTTATCAAATTCCAATAACAAATCGTCTTCCAAATCTTGAATTTCCTTTATTGAAATATTTTATCAAAATCTTGATTTCTTCCATTTAAATCCGAAATAAATGAGGAATATAACCAGAGATTTATGAAATATAATCACTTTCGGATATAGTACACTTAACCAAGTCGAAGTCATGAAGAATTCCTCCAAAATCTCCCCAAAACGGAGCTCCAAAATCCCAATCGAAAATGGCAAAATGACTGATTTTTGGTGCTTAAATGTTTCTATCCAGTTCGCTTCTGCGGACAAATTTGTCGCATCTGCGGCTTCGCTTTTGCGAACCAAAATATGCATCTGCGAAGTCCAAATATCCACTGCTCAGTAAGCGCTCGCATCTGTGGAGCACATTGCGCATTTGCGATGTCGCTTCTACGACAAAATCGTCGCTTCTGCGATCACTCCCACTGCTGACAGCTTCCGCTTCTACGTCTTCATTTCTCACTTCTGCGATCCTGCAAGTGCGGGAATTGCTTCGCACCTGCGACAACTGCCATGTCCCTTCCCATTTCGCTTCTCGATGTCGCTTCTATAGAGGCGAAAACATCAGCTGCTGCCCAGAAATTCCAACAGCTTTCTTCAAGTCCAAATTGATCCGTTAACCACTCGAAATCCATCGAAGGCCCTCGGGACCTTAACCAATTATACCAACATGTCCCAAAATACAATACGAACTTAGTCGGGGTTTCAAACCACATCAAACAACGCCAAAATTACGAATCGCGCATCGAATCGAATTATGAGTTTTCAAATCTTCCAACTTCTATATTTTGCCCCAAAACGTATCAAATCAATCCGAAATGACTTCAAATTTTGCACACGAGTCATAAATAATATAATGGAGTTGTTCCAATTTTCGGAATCAAAATCCAACCTTGTTATCAAACAATCGACTTATGGCCGAATTTATGGATATTTCAAAAACTTCATTTTTCATCTTTTCGCCGAAATGTGCCGAATTGTCCTACGGACTTTCAAATCAAATTCCGAGCATACGTCTAAGTCTAAAATAACCATACGAAGCTTTTGACATCATCAAAATTTCATTCCAGATTCGTTTGCTCAAAAGTCAAACTTCGATCAACTTTTTTCATTTAAGATTCAGAAATAAGAATTGTTCTTTCAATTAAATTCCGAATCTTCCAAAAACCAAACTCGACCACACACGCGGGTCATGATACATATTACGAAGTTGCTCGGGATCTTATGTCGTTGAATGGAATGTAAATTCTCAAAACGGTGAGTCCACGTCACCGAAATTTTAACATGGTCTGACAATACCATCTCAGTTGCGATTACCTCTTTTATCAACATTTATAAACTTTAAAACCAATTTCTTATACTCCAAACATTTTCAAAAGGCCTGGTTTTTCACATCAACATACGATATTAGTCTCAACCTGCTGTAGCAACTCGTGCCTACGCACACATCATACGTATCCCCATAACCACATCTCTGGTCATAACAGTTGTTCATAATTAATTTCAGCATCGTCAATTAACCTCACATTATCCAAAAACTTGTTTCAAATTTCCACAACACCGACAGCAACACACGAGGCATGGAGACATCATAATTATTTACCTGGATTAACAAGTCACATTTAACGCCACCTGGGCACTCACCTCGTGGGATAAAACTCAATAATTACAGCACGAATATGGCACATAAACACATAAAAGAATTATCAAATAAGCCTAATAGGCATGGCTCCCTATTAGTACTATAGTACGAATTAAATTTCATAAAGGGAGAATTTAAAACATATAAATTTTTATCACACAGATCTCGTCCTTATATAACTTCCACCGTAGCTTATAGCCCGGTTTAAACATTTTACATCATATTAAAATACGAGGATCTCGTCCTCAGCTCTGAATCACAAGTACTTTGCACATTGTGCCAAACTGGAATTTTTTTCATATCTTTTTCTTCTTTTAATAAATTTCTGATAAACAGTTTCACAACACATAATGAACTCCCATACCAATAGGGCATATAATTCATAAAATTAAAATCAATTATCCCAAAAACAATCACCTCAAAACTCACTGTAATGATTAACAGAAAGCCACCTTTGGACTCATAGCAATTATATCATAGCAATTATATCAACGGGCTGGGCCTCCCCCTCTAGGGCGCCCTCTACCCGCCTGTCCTCCACCTTTAACTGGTTGTGTACGTGGATTATTAACTAAAATAAAGCATGTAACCTGAATGTTTTGATGAAATTCGCCTCTCCCAAGTCTGGGAAAATCTTTCATGATGTGCTTGGTATCACCAAACTCATAACAACCCCTTTGAGGTCGCGCCTGCTTATGCTAAGTCTGTGCCGAATAACAGAAACAACTACTTTAAGAACCTCGTGTCGGTGGTGCAGTAAAAGTATTAACCAGAACACTACGAGTACTCTGAATTGCGGACTGGGCTGACCAACTGCCCGAACATCCATCACGACGAGTCATAGCTGCAGCGTAGAATCCACTAAATCCTCCAGAGTTCCGAGACCTTTTGACCTCCTTAGACTCATTTTCCTCACTTCGAACACGCTCTAACATCCTGGCAATCTCTACTACTTGCTGAAATGGAATGCCAATCAGCAACTCTCGAGCCATACATATTTTAAAATCATAATCGAGCCCTTCAATGAATGTACGGACTTGCTTTCTAACTATAGGAACCAAGATAGGTGCATGGCGGGCTAACTCACTGAACCTGATAGCATATTCTGACACCGTCATGGTGCCCTGACACAACCGTTCAAATTATGTGTGCAACGCATCCTGGAGGGTCTCGGGAATAAACTCTTTCAAAAACATCTCCTAAAATTAAGCCCAAATTGGTGGTGTTGCATCGGCTGGTCTACCCTCTTCATAAATTTGCCACCACTGATAAGCTGTTCCTGACAACTGAAATATAGTAAAGGCAATTCCGCTCACTCCTACAATGCCCGTGGTACGAAGAATACAGTGACAATTTTCTAGAAATCCCTGGGCATCCTCGGTAGTTGTGCCACTGAAGGTAGGTAGACTATACCTCTTAAATCTCTCAAGTCTCTTTTGTTCTTCTTTTGATGCCTCTGGCCTGAACTCAAGATGAACTGGAATAACTTGTACCGGTACTATACCTGGGACCTGACCAATGTGAACCTACTGCTCTGGAGTACGGGCGGTAGTAGTCTGAACTCCTCCCACACTCTGTGGAATATTTGGTGAAACAGAGATGAATCCCGCCTGAGTTAATGTACCAAACATGTTCAAGAATTGTGCTAAAGTCTCCTGAAGTCTGGGGTGACAACAGGTGTCTCTGGTGCCTGTCCCCCAACTGGAGCTACTGGCGGCTCCTCGACTGATGTCCTGACAGGTGTTCTAGCTGCGGCACCTGCCCTTCCTCGGCCTTTCCCTTGGCCCCGGCCTCTTGCGGACCTAGCAGAATGCGCGGGTGTCTGCTCAGCTGACCCGATAGCACGTATCCTCACTATCTGTGAGATAATATAGATATAAAGGCTCCAATTCCAAACTTAACAAATCCACACGATAGGAATGAATGAAGTGGAAATTTCCTAACAGTTCGGTAGCCTCTCGAAGATAAGTATAGACGTCTCCGTACCGATCTGCAAGATTCTACTAAACTCGTTCGTGACTCTTAGAACCTATGAACCTAGAGCTCTGATACCAACTTGTCGCGACCTAAAATCCCACCATAGGCGTCGTAATGGCACTTAGTCTCTAAGACTAGGTAAGCCGATTTTAATAACAATTCAAGATATATATATATATATATATATATATATATATAATTTAATACAGGTGTCGAAACCAAAAGCGAAACAAATATAACAACCTCCCAAGACTGGTAATACTGAGTCACAAACTCTAATCGACTACATGGAATGATCTCAAGGATCAAATATACTATAATGTTCGAGTAAGAGTGACAGTACAATTAAAATGGAAAGACTCCAAGGGACTGGGACGACCAAGCAGCCCTACCTTGAATCCTTGCGATCACCCTCTAATCTATGCCCGAATTCGATATCTCCAATACCTGGCTCTGCACAAAAATGTACAGGAGTGTAGTATGAGTATACCACAGTCGGTATCCAGTAAGTATCAAGACTAACCTCGGTGGATTAGTGACGAGGTACAAACAAGACACTCACTAGTCAAATAACATGTGCAACATAGCATACAAAAATAATAAAAAACAAATAGCAATGATAGCAATGATAATCAACTAGTGATATAAACAACAAAACAGTAAAAACACCATAAATATTGCTCACACGAATAATCAAGAAAAGTACCACCAATTAAGCAAGCCCTTCAAAATATACATCTTTTATCTATAAGTTTTTCAAATACAAAAATCTTTAGAATGTAATCCTTTCCAATTAAATATATGCCGAATATACTTCCTTCAAATAAATACCTTACGAATATGAATCTTAATAAATATCTCCCAATATAATTCTTTTAAATAAAACCTTTCGAATATAATTCTTTTAAATAAAACGTTTCGAATATAATTCTTTTAAATAAAACCTTTCGCATATAATTCTTTTAAATCACACCTTTCGAATATAATTCTTTTAAATAAAACCTTTCGAATATAATTCTTTCAAATAAAGAACTTTCGAATATAATTTTCTTTTAAATAAAACCTTTAGAATATAATTCTTTTAAATAAAACCTTTCGAATGAGATCTTTCGAATATAGTTTCTTTCAAGTAAAATCATCGGTTGACACCTCACCTCATAACCCTAAAACATCTCAGGTCCCAGCCCACTTTCATATATCACGGCACCTCATGCCCGTATATCTATCACAACCGTACAGTCAATTCACAAGGCAGAAGACATAATAATTTGATGAAATGACCGAGAAGTGAACGACGAGAATTTACAGTTAAGTAACAACACAACAATTAGAGATAAACAACATGGGCGCTCCCGAGGTATCGCCTCGTAAACCCAAATATAAATGATCAACAGGGGGATCTCTCGAGGTACCGTCTCGTAGTCCCAAAATAAATATGCAAGGCAGTGTAACGACCCGACCGGTCAGTTTGAGCTCTAGCGCGTCATTCGGTAGTTTGAGGCTATGAGTAGCTTCACTTCGGGTATTATGACTTGTAAGGGTGGTCGAAACGGAAATTCAGGAAATTCAGAGTTGATTTGGAGTAAAAATTCTAATTTCAGAAGCTTTAAGTTGGGGGAGTTGGCTAAGGGTTGTTTTTTGAGTAAACGACCTCGGAATTGGGATTTGATGGTTCCAACAGGTTCGCATGATATATTTGAGCATGAGGTGACGAGAGTCCGTACGTAGTTATTCATGTTATTGTCCGGGTAGACTTAGGTTACATCATGGTGTACTTGTACTATAGGGATTATCCTTGCTCGTCTAATTCTTTTATTTCACATTATGACTTGAGACTAGACATGCGTAGAGTGATGGACTTGCTATTGTAGAGTTTTCGCGAGTTTTATGATTTGCCACGGAATAATGGTGTTCCTCTTACGTATTTCTTGCGCGTTATGCGTTGTCATCGAAAAACTTTCCTTAAAAATTATAACTCACATGTTCATTTGTGAGTGGGGGTCAAGGACCCATTTAAACTTCTTATTTTAATGGGATCGGGCCGTTCGCCTCGGCGGGATTTATGTACCACACACTCATGGGAGCGGGCCGTTCTCCTCGGCAGTTTAATAGATGCATCTATGGTCCGTGCCGTTCGACCCTCGGCAGTGCACAGTTTAATATTTATAAAAATATCCTCATGGAATGGTGCGTAATATTTGGCAAGAAGCTAAAGTATCTATGAGTCTTTCCCTGATTCGAATCATAACAACCTATTTGGTGAGGTCCATTATACATATATATATATATATATATATATATATATATATATATATATGTATGTGTGTGTGTGCTCCGGTTGAGGAGAAATTGCTGATTAAGAGCCTGAGTTTATTGTAAGGAGGATAGTTGTACCACAGATTTACATTTGTTTATTTCATTTATTTACTTTGCCTCATATTTGTTCGCCTCCTTACTGTACCTGATATTATTGGACCACTAGTGAGTATCGATGTCGACACCTCGTCACTACTCCTCTAGGGTTAGGCTAGATACTTACTGGGTACATGTAGATTTACGTACTCATACTACACTTGCTGCACATTTTTGTGCAGGTACTTTTATGTCCGGTAGTCCTTTAGGCACGGATGTTGCGGGGACTTTACGCGAGCTGCATTTCAGGTTATGATCTGCAGCCAGCAGAGTCTCCTCCAGGGTTATTTGTATTTTTCCTGTCTAATTTGTATTTCGGTCAGATGTTGTATCTTAATTTACTTCCTAGTTGATGCTCATGCACTTGTGACACCGGGTTTTGTAGGTACTTATGAGTTGTTCAGTATTGTAGTTGGGAAAATATTATCATTTACTCTACAAATTTTATTTCTAATTATTCAGTTGAAGGAAAATCATGATTTCAAAATACTAAAATGAATAATCGAGTTAATCAACTATTGTTGGCTTTTCTGACAGAGGAGTTAGGCGTCATCACGACCATTAATGGATTTTGGGTCGTGACAATATGGTATCAGAGCACTAGGTTCACTT
The DNA here is from genome assembly GCA_000715115.1 of Nicotiana otophora. Classification (NCBI taxonomy): domain Eukaryota; kingdom Viridiplantae; phylum Streptophyta; class Magnoliopsida; order Solanales; family Solanaceae; genus Nicotiana; species Nicotiana otophora. Next base: position 25,555 of record AWOL01S0043833.1, on the reverse strand, counting down.
AGGTCTCACGAGTCATGATCGAGTCTAGTAGAGTCTTGCGGATCGGTACGGAGACGTCTGTACTTATCTTTGAGAGGCTACAGGACTGTTAGGAGCATTTCCCTTCTTGATTCCTCATCGTGCAATTTGATTCCTTTGAGGCTTATGCCTTCATTTCCTTCTTATTCAATCTTATGCGACGTGAAGCACTTGTTATAAATTGGGAATCAAGTAATTTTAATGGTACTACAGATGTGGTGCAGGATGTTTCTCCTTGCATATTTGACTATTGTCGTCGCCTTGTAGAAGGTCGTTCTGTCGTTTCAGCTCAGTATCAGTATTATCTAAGGTTTTGAGATTTGGCTTTGATTGTTATGACGATTCATGTGTTGCTATCGCACAGTGTTTGAGTAATGGTAGGATACTTGTCTATGTGTAGGGGCAGTGAATGATTTGAAAGGAGGTTTTCTCAATGCATGATTCAGAGGTTCAGTATTTTATTTCTAGTGGAGGAAAGGCAATCGGACTAAGAAAACATCAGTTGATGCCCAGAAATTCAAGCAGCTTTCTTCAAGTCCAAATTGATCTGTTAACCACCCGAAATCTATCCGAGGCCTCGGGACCTTAACCAATTATACCAACATGTCCCAAAATATAATACGAACTTAATCGAGGCTTCAACCCACGTCAAACAATGCTGAAATTATGAATCGCGCATCGAATCGAATTATGAGTTTTCAAATCTTCCAACTTCTATATTTTATGCCGAAACTTACCAAATCAATCCGGAGTAACTTCACATTTTGTACACGAGTCATAAATGACATTATGGAGCTATTCCAATTTTTGGAATCGAAATCCGGCCTCATTATCAAACAATCGACTTACGGCTGAATTTATGAATATTTCAAAAACTTCATTTTTCCAACTTTTCGCCGAAATGTGCCGAATTTTCCTACGGATTCCAAATCAAATTCCGAACATACTCCTAAGTCCGAAATCACCATATGAAGCTATTGACATCATCAAAATTCTATTTTGGAGTCGTTTTTTCAACAGTCAAACTCTGGTTAACTCTTTTTATTTAAGCTTCAGAAATAAGAATTGTTCTTTCAATTAAATTCTGAATCTTCCGAAAATTAAACTCGACCACACACGCGGGTCATGATACATATTAAGAAGTTGCTTGGGACCTTAAGTCGCTAAACGGAACGTAAAGTTTCAAAACAACAAGTCTGGTCGTTTCAACACGATAGTATGCTACATATATTAGCTCATGAGTACGAAACTTGACATTTAATGATTATGTCCATGTATTCGTGTATTATCCGTTTCATGTTGCTATTGAGCCTGTGATTATGCTGGGCAGATTGTAATAAGTGAGTCTGTGATCATGTCGGGGGAATTGTGATTTTGGCACGTGAGTTGTCCATGCGGATTGTGATTTGAGATCTGGGCACGAGGTGTCATCAGTATATGATGATTATGTTATTGGCACATGAGTTATCTGTACAACACGTGAGTTGTCCGTGCAGATCCATATATTGATATTGTTGGTACGTGAGTTATCCGTGCAGTTGTGATTCGAGATATTGGCCCGGGGTATCGTGAGTATATGATGGTGGGTTGAGACCCGTGACTATGAGATGAGGTACCACAGAGTGACTTTGTTGTGAAAACTTGTGTTAGAAAGACTTGATTAATTGGCTATCCTTGTGTTCCTTATTTGGTTTGAATGATACTTTACGGTATTCTTACTGCTTTACTGTTTATATCACTAGTTGATTTTTGTTGTCATTTACTGCTTCATGTTTTCCATTATTATCATTATATTGTTATATTGCACAGGTTATTTTGACTAGTGAGTGTCTTGACTGTACCTCGTCACTACTCCACCGAGGTTAGTCTTGATACTTACTGGGTACCGACCATGGTGTCTCATACTACACTTCTGCATATTTTTGTGCAGAGCCAGGTATTGGAGATATCAGATTCGGACAGAGTTAGGTTGTTGATCGCAAGGATTCGAGGTAGAGTTGCTTGGTCGTCGCAGTCCCTTGGAGTCTTTTTCTTATATTGTACTGTCAGTTATCACTCGGAACAATATTGTGTTTCAATTCTTGAGATCTTTCCATGTATTCAGTTAGAGTTCGTGACTCTGTATTACCAGTCTTGGGAGGTTGGTATGAATATTTTCGCGTAGGTTTATTTTCGCTTTTGATTTCGATACTTGTATTACACTCAGTTTCAAAATTAAAAAAATGGCTTGAATTGTTATTGTTATCGGCTTACCTAGTTTTAGAGACTATGTATCATCATGACGCCTGCGGTGGGATTTTGGGTCGTGACATTCTTACTCTGAAAATATTTTTATTTTTTTTAAACTTATGTTATATTGTTCAAAAATTTTCAATTGTCAAAAATTTATCAATAATTCTTTTGTGTCTTATTTATTTATCTTTAATTAATTCACAATATAATATCATAAAATTATCTTTATCCTTCTTTTTTCATACATTCTTTTATACTATAATATTTGATTAGTTTTCTCATTTTGTATTTTACTAAAACTCTAAATAATGTAATATTTTTTTAACTAAATTTTGAATTCATCAAAAGTATAAAGAGATAAGCATTTTATTATTTATATTAAAAAACTACCAATATTTTTAATAATTATTAATTTATGTTATATATATAATATACTTATCTTATGCATAATATCCTAATAGTATTTTTATATTTTTGTATTTTTTATTATAAAATTATGAGTTCTATTTATTAACCAAAATTTTCTACATGAGAAATATAATTAGTATATATGTTTTTACGCTTCCGCTTGAATTTTTTTAGTGTTCTTCTTGTATGACTAATTATTTATTATGATTTTAGTTGTGTGTATATGTACGACTTTTCTCATCATAATTCTAATTACAAGTTTTATATTTTTATATTTTCTCACGAATTTATTTGTTTATTTCTTTTTTTGTTCCTTGCTTATCTAATCGCATTATCCATTACTCAATATTATTAAATTGGCATATGAATATTTAATAAAATACCAATTTAATATAATACAATTAATATAATTTTGTATTACTCTTAAAATTTAATTTGACTTTATCCTATATGACTTTTTCAAATTATTTCAATATTTAAATTTATCAATAATATTTTTGAGAATTATTTCCTTACTTAATTTTATCAAATAAATTTAAAGTCTGAATAGAATCACATTATATTTATTCTCCTCTTTATACATTAGTTCTTGTTCTACAATAATTTAATGTTTTCATTTAGTGTTTATATAATATGAATATTATTGTATTATATTTCTAAATGGATGGTGTTAAAATAGTTCAAAGGTTAAACAGAGAAGTTCTTTTATTATATGTCATAAATCTACTAATAATTATAATAATTATTTTCAATAGGAATTTACATTGAATTCTTCTTCCCGTTTGTATTTAATATGAAAGTTTAATTTTTTTTTATTAAAATTACTACATAATAAGTTAAATTATATATTTTTATATTTTATTTATTTATTTAAAATTATTGTTTATATTTTTTGAATTTTATCTATTATAATATTTTTAGTTAGATGATCTTATCCATATGACATGACTATATAAACTATTATTCAAAAACTTTCTCATCTCAAAAAATAAATTGGTCTTTATCATTTTATATATCTATATATATTGGGTTATACATCAACACCAACGATTTCAGTTTGACCCCCTTGATACAAGAAGGTGATTGCTAGATAATTTGGCCTTTTACTTGATTGTTCCACCCGAATAGCCAAATTCTTGTTTTTGAAATCACAAGGCACCCTGTCCCCACCAAAAATATTATTCCCGCAATATTAGCTTTAGCATATAAGCATCCATCTGGAAATCTTATCCAATCAATTTGTCTCTAATGCAATCGTGAATATGTGTACATATCATGACTTCAATATAATACACGTGCATAATACTCTGGAAAGTGATGTTCACTTGTCTATCTAATCTAGCGGGGGCACGCTAACATAGTTTTCTTTCTTAAAAGGTCGGTACTTTTAAAAAAACGAAAAAGGGACAACAATATCTCTGACGTATTGAAAATGGCTCAAAAATATCCTTTCTTAATATACCACGTGTATTATTTGTATTAAATAAAACCCACCCGTATATTTTAAAATACCCAACGACCCTGACCCACTCCTATATATTTGGACGGTCGGCTAAAAATAATTATATTCGCTAGTTAAATATATATAAAAATACACATTGATTATATATAAAAATATGTATATTATACATTAATATTTTAATATATATTTTACATGATATTATTTTTAGGAGAATTTATACGGTGTAGTTTTCCCTTCAAATTTTGCAGATCTTAACAAGTTTAACAAATATAAATTTTAATTTGCAAACATAAAAATGATAATGTTCTATTTATATGACCTTCTAAAGGAGAAGCAAAGAAACAGATGGAAAGGAAATTCTTTAAAATCATTAATTATATACATATCCAACTGCTTAGCACATTAATAAACTTCACTTGATCTTTTCAATGGGAACTAATAGTGTTTTAATATATAATGATAGAGTTAAAATATTAGCAAAAACTGTCGTTCCATTGTCAGATTTGCTTAATAAATTCGAGTTATAGATCATAATTAATAGGAAAAACTACACCGTACAATTTTTTCTAAAAATAATGTCATGTAAAATATATTTTAAAATATTAATGTATAATATACATATTTTATATATAATCAATGTATATATTTTTATATATTTAACTAGCGAATATAATTATTTTTAGCCGACCGTCCAGATATATATGAACGGATCAGGGTCGTTGGGTATTTTAAAAGATACATGTGGATTTTATTTAATACAAATAATATATGTGATGGGTTAAGAAAATGTCACATGGCGAAGTTAAAGTCAAAAAATTGACTAGGTTAGTTTGGTTAGATATATAGGTAAGTTTGAGCCCAAAAACAAATGTTAGGTGCATTTGGGGACCAAAAAACTAACGGAGGGTACTTTTGAGCTATTTTTAATACGTTAGGGATATTGTTGGCCCTTTTACGTTTAAAAAATAAATAAAGAATATTTGTAACAAAACCACCAAAGCTAACATCACTATGGTGTGTTACGGAGTTGGAACGCATTATTTGTGGTCCCTCCATTTTTCTTTTCTCAAGGAGCTCTTGAATAGTTTGGCTTAAACTCAAACAATTAGGCAATTGTTCAATTTTGCCCTTATAAAAGAATGATTCAACTAGTGGCGCACACTGATTTTGCATAAGTCATGTAGACACGTTAAGAAATAGTGAATCGATAGATACTTGTAAGTCGAAACTTGAAGAGCAGGGCGAAAAGCCCCTAACAAAGGGAGTGGTCACATCAAGTATATCCCCCTTATTCCCGGTATGCTATGGCACCTCGAAGTTGTTAGAAATAAACCCCCACAGAAATAATATTCACGGCAATAAAAGCGAAATAATAATATAGCACCGAGATACGGTAATTAACAAGAATAAAAGAGTGACAACGACACCAAGACTTTTACGTGAAAAACCCTTTTGAATAAGGAAAAAAATCACGGCCCCAAGAGTAGCAATTGATATCACTATAGCAAGGAATTTTACCCTTTGTAGGTCCGAGTAATACTCAAAAGACCACTACAATACTCAAAATAAATAACCCTCTTTTGATATTCCCACCTCACTACAATATCATTCACTCTCTATTTTTCTCACAGACTATTTTCTTATACCCTGTTGTTGAAACCTCGCTCTTTCTTTCTCTTTGTTGGTGTGTAGAAATGAGAGCCGAAGCTCTCCTTTTATAGCTGAAGCCTCACTCTCTAAAGCCTACTATATTTGACAATTTGCACATATTTTTTCTTCTTTTTTTTTCAATGTTAACAATTCAACGACATTGGTTGCTAAACCAAAGAGATTCTCAGCCAAGTATTTTCCTTAGTCACATGTCTATTACTTTGGATTTTGAATGAGATGGACCCAATCAATATCCCCCTCCGGTCTCATTCATCTAGAGGACGCAACACTGCATTCTGGTTTGAGTGCATGCCGAGAAGTTCTTTGCATAGCTCGAACTTGTCTCTTAGTACCACCTTGGTCATCATATCCGAAGGATTCTCACTTGTATGGATCTTCTTGACCTGTATAGATCCATCCTCTATTCTTTCTCGAATCCAGTGATATCTCACATCGATATACTTTGTCCTTGCATGATACATGGTGTTTTTGCTCAGGTCTATTGTACTTTGACTGTCACAATAGACGACACACTCGTTTTGATGTAGTCCAAGCTCTCGAAGGAACCATTTCAGCCAAACCATCTCCTTGCCAGCTTCAGTAGCGGCAATATACTCTGCTTCAGTTGTAGAGAGTTCAACACACTTCTGCAACTTCGACTATTGTGATATATCTCCCCTGAAAATGTGAACAGGTATCCTGTAGTAGATTTATGATTGTCAAGATCACCTGCCATATCAGCATCCGTGTAGCCTTTCAAGATTGGATCAGATACTCCAAAACACAAGCAATCTTCTACAGTGCTTCTTAGGTACCTGAGTATCCACTTGACTGCATCCCAATGTTCCTTTCGAGGATTTTCAAGGAATCTGCTAACAACACCAACTGCATGAGAAATATCAGGTATGGTGCATACCATTGCATACATCAAGCTTCCGACTCCTAAAGAATAAGGAACTCTAGCCATGTTTCATTTCTCCTCCACTATTGTAGGACACATCTTCTTGCTCAACTTCATATGACCAGCAAGAGGTGTGTTGACTGACTTAGCACTTTTCATGTTGAAGTGTTGCAGTACGCGTTCAATGTACATCTCCTGAGATAACCACAACTTTCTGCTTGTCCTCTCTCGAACTATCTTCATCCCTAGAATTTGTTGTGATGGGCCCAAGTTCTTCGTATCAAATGACTTGGACAAATCTCTCTTCAACTTTGCTATCAACTCCTTGTCTTATCCTATAATCAATATGTCATCCACATACAACAATAATATAATAAAGTTATTATCAGAAAATCTTTTGAAGTATACACATGGATCATAATAGGTCTTTCTGTATGCTTGACTTTTCATGAATGAGTCAAACTTTATGTACCACTGCCTTGGTTCCTGCTTCAATCCATAAAGACTCTTATTCAATTTGCACACCATGTGTTTTTTTCCAGCTACTTCAAATCCTTCTGGCTGCTCCATATAAATCTCCTCTACCAAATCTCCATGAAGAAATGCAGTTTGCACATCCAACTGCATCACTTCAAGATCTAGGCTAGCTGCTAAGCTCAAAATTGTTCGAATGGAAGTCATTTTGACAACATGTGAGAAAATTTCGTCAAAATCAATACTTTTCTTCTGTACGAAGCCTTTAACCACCAATCGAGCTTTGTATCTGACTAGCTTGCCATTTCCATCTTTCTTGAGTTTAAAGACCCATTTACATTTGAGTGGTCTTTTACCCTTTGGAAGTTCAACCAGCTTGTACGTGCCATTTTTCTGCAGAGATTCCATCTCTTCTTGCATGGCTTTCATCCACTGGTTCTTTTCTGGATGGGACAACACCCCTTTAAGACTTTCTGTCTCCCCCTCATCACTGATGAGGACATACTCTGTGGAAGGGTACCTGTATAACTCTACTCTTGGCCTTTCTGATGTCCTCAGAGGTTGAGGTTGTTCTTCTCCCTGAGTGGGGTGCTCCACTTGCTCGACACCATCATCAAGTTGCTCCCCCTCCTCAATAACCTCACCAGGTTGCTCCCCCTGCTCAGCAACCTCTTCGGTCATACTTTCTGCACTTATGGGATAGTTAGAAGAAGAAGGAATGGTAACAAGGTTAGGGATTATACCATTCTTTGTCTTCTCTAACTGGTCATCTACAGTTCCAATTTCACTTTCTCGGAAGACTACATCTCTGCTTCTGACGACCTTCTTATTTACAAGATCCCACAATCTGTACCCGAACTCTTCATCTTCATATTCGATGAATATGCAGGGAACAGATTTATCATCCAGCTTTGTTCTCTGCTCCTTTGGTACATGTGCAAAATCTCTACAACCGAACACTTTTAGATGTGAGTAGGGCATTTCCTTGTTAGTCTAAACTCTCTCTGGGATGTGAAACTCCAATGGAACCGATGGACTCCTATTGATTAGGTAACAGGCTGTCTGAACTGCTTCACCCCAGAATGACTTAGGTAGTTTATCCATTCTGAGCATGCTTCTCACCTTCTCAATAATGGTGCGGTTTATCCTCTCGGCTATGCCATTGTACTGTGGGGTTCCAGGAACTGTCTTATCATTTCTGATCCTATGACTTGGATAATACTCTTCAAATTCCTTTGAAGTGTACTCACCTCCATTGTCACTTCGGAGACGTTTTAGATTTTGGCTTGTCTCCCTTTCCACCAGAGCATGAAACTTCTAGAAAACTTGAAACACCTGATCTTTGGTTTTCAAAATATAAACCCATAATTTTCGTGAAGCATCATCAATAAAAGTAACAAAATATTTGTTACCGCCCATCGATTCAATTTTCATTGGACCACAAACATCAGAATATACCAAATTGAGTATATTCAATTTTCTTTCAGACGATGTCTGAAATGAGACTCTATACTGCTTACCAAATAAATAGTAGTCACAAGGTTTTACCGTTGTACCTTTGTCATAAGAAATGAGTGATTTCCTGGCAAGAATCTGCAATCCCTTCTCGCTCATATGACCCATTCTTTTGAGACACAAATATGCAGAAATCTCATCTTATGCCACATTTAATTCACCTTGGCATATTTCTGCATTTTTCCTGCACAATGTGCCACGAGAAACTCCCGTTGCAATCACCAATGATCCCTTGGAGAGTCTCCACTTTTTATTTGCAAAATAGTTCTCGTATCCATCTTGGTCTAAAGTAATTTCCGAGATCAAGTTCATCCACAAATCAAGTACATGTCGCACGTCCTTTAGAACCGATATGCATCCGACATTTGCCTTGATACAAATGTCACCGATCCCCGCAATCTTTGAATAACTCGTGTTATCCATTCTCACAGTTCCAAAACTACCTGCTACATATCTGCAAAATATTTCTCTTACCGGTATAGCATGGTAAGATGATGATGTATCAACCACCTATTCAGACTCTGGACCTGACAAGTAATGCATTCTTCTTCCTCATTTATAAAGAGGATAACATTAGCATTGTTTTGCACTATGACGGTTATGTTGTCGTCATTCTTCTGGCCACTGCTTTCACCTTTGCCCTCCCTTGAATTTGGGCAATGTCTTTTGAAGTGACCTGGTTGATCACAATTGCAGCAATTTCTAGCTCTTGATTTGGATCGGTTCTTAGACTTGCCACGAGGCCTGGATCTACCATAGTTTCTCGAATGCCTTTGATAACTTCTGCTTCTGTCTTCTGTGATGAGAGTCTGTCCTTGATTTCCAGGCTTCTTTTTCATATTCTCATTGAGTAGAATAGCCTATGTGACATCTTTCAACTCAGTGGTAGTCTTACCGTGCAGGATGGTTGTTACCAAATTATCGTACGAAGATGGAAACAATTTCAATAGCAAGATGGCTTTATCTTCTTCCTCAATTTTCACTCCGAGATTGGCGAGCTGTGTGATTAGTTCGTTAAACACATTTAAATGTGACAAAAAATTCGTACCTTCACCCACATGTAGGGCGTATAGCTGCTTCGTCAGGTACAATTTATTTGTTAGCGTTTTGGACATGTATAGGTTTTCCAACCTTGTCCAAATGCCATATGCGGTGTCTTCATCAATGATGTTGTTTACCACATCATCTGATAAGTGCAACCTGATTGCACTAGCAGCCATTTCATCCAAGTCAGCACAATCTTCATCTTTTATTATATCAGGCTTTTTGGCATCAGCATCTAGTACCTTGTGTAAACCTTGTTGGATGAGCAGATCCCTCATCCTTCTTTGCCATGTTGAGAAACTGCTATCTCCGTTGAATTTTGCTACCTCGTACTTTACTCCGAATATTTGTTTTTCCACCGAGTATAGTACTACCGACAGTGAATACTACTTTTGTTTAACGAGCAGAACTTGTGCTCTGATACCAGTTGTTAGGAATAAACCCCCATAAAAATAATATGCACGGTAATAAAAGAAGAATAATAATGTAGCACCGAGATACGGTAATTAACAAGAATAAAAGAGTGACAACGACACCAAGATTTTTACGTGAAAACCCTTTTTGAACAAGGGAAAAAATCACGGCCCTAAGAGGAGCAACTGATATCACTATAGCAAGAAATTTTATACTTTGTAGGTATGAGTAAAATACTCCAAAGATCACTACAACACTCAAAAGGAATAACCCTCTTTTGATATTCTCACCTCCCTACAATATCGTTCACTCTCTATTTTACTCAAAGACTATTTTCTTACGCCCTGTCTGTGAAACCTCACTCTTTCTTTATCTTTGCTGGTGTGTAGAAATGAGAGTCGAAACTCTCCTTTTATAGCCGAAGCCTCACTCTCTGAAGCCTACTATATTTGACAATTTGCACACACTTCTCCTTCTTTTTCTTCAATGTTAACAATTCAACAACATTTGCTTCCAAACCAAAGAAATTGTCAGCCAAATATTTTTCTTAAGCACATGCCTATTACTTTGGCTTTTGAATGAGATGGACCCCATCAGAAATAGCTAGGAGCGGGTCAAGTCTTATTGAAACTAATCAACTAGGAGCAGTACAGACGTAGATGATATTATCATGCCCCTCTTTTCGTACCGCTTGGGATGCTTAACGTCACTTAGCCAATTGACATTACCTGCCTTCTATCCTAGTGAACAATGTTCCACTGATTAGGCGGGGACATGATTCGAACATTCAATCTTCAGGTCATGAGCCTGATGATTTGAGCCAATTCCTCTATCCGGCGTTCTCTTTCTTTGATGAGAATTCGAACCACATAGGATTTTCGGTCTAACTGATCTACCTAAGCCACTTTGAAAAATGTCTCCTTTCTTTATGTAGTTTGGCCGCGACCTGAGTTTTCTTTTGGATTTTCAGTCCAGTTGAGCTACGTGAACCACTTTGAAGTAATTCTCCCTTCTTTATGTAAATTTGACTGCTGCCTTAATTTTCTTTTGCATGCACACAAATTTATTCAAAAGTGTTTCATCTTCACTTTGTCAGTCAAAACTCGAAACAGCTCGAGTTTTCTTGCTGCTACTATGCGTCAAAGAATCGACCTACCAAACCCTAGTAAAATTAATTGATGAAATGCAACCACCTGGAACTGTTTTTCCTACATATTTAGACAGTATTGCAAATGGAAAAACAGCTCGGATCAGATCTCTGTATGTTTATCAGTTTAGGAGTGAGACAAGGATACTCGAAACCGGTTTCTATCTCTGAGCCTGAACTTGCATTTTCAACAAAGCAGTTGAACTTGGCATAAGGTCATCTTTAAATGTCACACAGCTGAAGCTTACTTCGGCTTATACACACATATCTTACAATTGAAACTTGAGTTGAACAATCCCAAAAGTAGCTTAATTAATATGCCTAAACAATGAAACCAACTTCGTATATGAAAAACTAGACAGAATGAATAGTACAAGGAAAACAAACCAAAATATGTTGTATTTTGGTAATGTTGCTTTTGTAGGATCGCCATGCGGGCTTGGTTGAATTCTCAATGTTTTTAAGTCAAAAGTTCAAAGCACTTTGGTTAGGTTCCATTAAGTGTCAAGATAATGTAAGTACATCATCAATTCCAGTACAATCTTCGAATGCATATACTTCCTGCATAGTATTTGACTTTGGTTAGTTCCATTAAGTGTGATGATAATGTAAGAAAATCATCAATCAAAAATCAAGGAGATTCTTCGAATGCATATAGGAGATTCACTGTAAAGGAGCTCAGTGATGTAATTTTGGCTTCTATTGGATGCATTATTAAAGAAACCTCTAATTTACCTGATCAAAGAAGCCAGAAAAGAAGTCTACGATCAACATCTATCAAATAAGAAGACTCTTTCTTATTTGATAAGTCCAAGATTCGAAGAGCACAAGTTGGGCTATGCTTCGAGGAAAATGCTCAAAATTATTTCCACTGAGATTCAATTCTTCCAAAGAGGATAAGGATCCAATATCTTCCGGAAGTCCTCTATCTATTAGATTGCAACAAGTGAGATTCAGATGTTCCAATGAGCGTAATCCTTCAGCCACAGGAGGGAACTCAAAGTGCACTCTATGTTTTAAGCATCCAAGATTCAAGACTTTAAGTTTGTTCAAGCGTACGATCGAAGACTGAGGTCGTAAAATTAGAGTATCACTGGCATCAAGCACCTCCAAGTTGTCTAAATCCCCTATCTCTTCTTGCAAGCTTTCAAGGTTTCTCATACCGCTCAAATCTAGCTTGGTAATATACGTTTGGTACTGAGTAATAGATGATGGTAGTTCCCTTAATCCAGAGCCTCGCATGTGAATATGTATCTCCGGCTTCATTCTCCCGTGGATTTCTGAAAATTTCTCTGACCTAGAGCAAGATCCTACACTCAGATATTTAAGAGATTCCACATTAACACATGGAAACCTCTTAAGTCTTTTACAAGAATACAAATTTAACCGAATGAGTTTGCTGCAACACCCCAGGGAATGATGAACCTCTTCAAGAGCAGAATACATCAGATTCAAATACTCCAAATTTGACATCCCCGTGAAATCTGGTATTCACATCAGTCCTTTAGACCAGCTGAGATTATCCTCCATAGAGATGACAAATACTGTTCAGAACACATACTGAATAAGAAAAAAGAAAGAACCTATTTTGCTGATTCTAATAATAAAATATATGGTTAATGTTTTTCAATTTTGACCATATAAAATTTGGTCGTAATTCCAAAATACAAAAAAAGGTTGGACCAAATCAAATTAAATTATTTAAGTACAAGAAATAAATTTAAATCATAAGTCCAACTGTATTTTGGGCTAGTCTATTGAGTTGGCCTTCAGAGCCCACTTTATTAGCCCAATGTCCATGCCATGTGTAAATGACGTGGCGTGCCAAGTCAAATCAAGGACCACTAAAATCATGTCACGTGCATAAGTGATGTAGCATGCCAAGTCAAATGTAAGGACCAATCAAATGTCACCAAATATTCAAATGACATGGTTCAACCAATTATATGCAAGCTTATCACATAGCTTTAGTGATAGGTTTGATGACTCAAGTTGGCCAATCAAATTGGAGGAAAAAGATATGTATTTATCACAAGTTCTCTTCCCTGCAACTATAAATAGGGGTCTCCATAAGGCCAAAAAGGGATAACAAGAAAAGACATAGAGAAGTTCTCATTTCCAGTGGTGATTCGCAAGTCTTCCGTAGAGCAAAAAGTCGTCATCTCCAAGGGTTGAGCCGCAAGTTCCCATCCTCCATGTTTGTGTTCAAAGCCCAGCTTCGCATTTATGGTCAAATCCTAACAACAAGTGGCCCATCAATTCCAGAACAAGGGAAGCTCTCGAATTGACGATATTGAGGAGAAGAATCAGAGGATTACATCTTTTAACTTAAGATTGTTCAAAGGTTGTAACCCGCGTAAATTATAGAAATACAAATACTTTTGGGAAAACTGTATTCGAGCCGCAGTTGCTTATATCAGCTATTTATGAGAGTTATTACTGTTAAACTTGCTTCATCTTATTTTTAATGCCAAATGCCTAGTTTTATTGTGAATGTCGGCTTGTCTAGTTCTGTGATAGTCGTCATCACGACATGTTGAGTTTTGAGTCGTGACAAAAAATAACCATCACAAATGAACAAGTCAGAAAATACAAATTTGAATTTAGCATAGAAAGCTAACATTCAAGACTTGAAAATGGGTTGCCTGCACTTTTGACATCTTTTCAACATGGATGATTAACTTTCTGGCATCCATAATTTAAACAATGGGCCAAATGCCCAGTTTTATTGTGAAAACTTGGTTCATCTTGTTTTTAAGAAATAATTGGATTAAGATCACACGATTCCAGGATCTGATTTGAACATAAAAAAATATACTTGTTGGAATCCTTTAACTCACCATGGTTAATCGTGGCGCAAAACAAGCAGAGACATTGATGAGCTCCTGTAAATAGGGGAAAGAAAACGAAAAAGGAAAAAGTAAGAAACAATGAGAATAAAAAATATATTGATTTTGGAAGAAGACTTTGTAGCTAATAGAAGGAGAGAATTACATAAAAAGAGAAAACACAAGATTTCAATACCCGAGGAGCTAGAAAGAAAAAAAAAAGAAGACAAGGCATGAGGTATATACATGTATTTGAGCTAAAATCCTGGGTTTGTAGGAAAGAGCTGCAAAGTTTCTAAAGACAGAGCTCTACATGTTGCTGCAGATTCGCAAAGACAGAGCTCCAACGAAAATTAGAAATGTGACTCTTGTTTCTTAGAAGAGGAGGAGGAACTGGCTTCATTGGTCACGGAGTCATGGTGTTCACTTTTTGTTGGTTCATTGTTATTTTCCCTCATTTGTGACAAGGCCTCAACCTGAGGTTCTTCTTTATACAACAAACGAAGTCCATACTTCTTCATTTCTCCAGAAAAAGATAGCCTAATAATACCATAGTCATTTGGTGTTTTTCCATTTGCCTTAGATGTATCCCATAAGCCAGCAAAAGGTACAAACAAAAAATGTATATAATATTCTGAATCAGATTCTGAATGGTTGGATAAGCCAAGTTTCTGGGTCATCCACGACATCCCGTCATCACATACGGGAATCAATTGGGCTGTGGTGTCAACTAATCTGCCAGAGTAACATACAGCTAATCCCAAGAATTTATCAGGTATATACCAATTTCCACGCAAATTGACTAATACACCACTATCTGTTCTCTGATGGAGGAACCAACTTGGGATCTTCTTCGAAGGATGCACAATGGTAAACACATTTTCGGACAAGGAATCTGAAGCAGAGATGTCATGCCACAAAGAAGAGATATTCTGAAACAGGGCATGTACAAACAAATTATATATAGTATCATTGTGTGCACCATCAAGTGGCTTGAATATCACCCACTGTAGTTTCTTTCTCTTTGTTACTAAATCATGGATACTTTTCATAGCCATATGACAATCTACATGCAACTCATTTAATTCTGGTGGAAGTTCTGGCAGCTGTGTAAGCCTCTGGGAATCTGATAAGTCTAAGGATCGAAGAGCACCAAGTTGGGCTATGCTTCGAGGCAAATGCTCAAAATTATTTCCTCTGAGATCCAATTCTTTCAAAGAGGATAAGGATCCAATATCTTCCAGAAGTCCTCCATCTGTTAGATTGCAGTAACTGCGAGTCAAGATTTTAAGTTTGTTCAAGCGTACGATGGAAGACGGAAGTCGTGAAATTAGAGTATTGCTAGCATCAAGATCCTCCAAGCTGTCTAAATCCCCTATCTTTTCTGGCAAGCTTTCAAGTTTTGAGCAACCCCACACACGCAGACTAACTAAACTTTTCAACCTACAGATGTTGCTTGGAAGAGCTACAAGGTTTTCCATACCCGTCAAATGTCGCTCGGTAATATGAGTTTGGTACTGAGTAATAGAGGATGGTAGTTCCCTCATCCCAGAGCCTTGCATGTGAATCTGTATCTCCGGCTTCATTCTCCCGTGGATTTCTGGAAATTTCTCTAAACTTGAGAAATATTCTAAACCCAGATATTCAAGAGATTCCATGTTAACACATGGAAACCTCTTAAGGCTTTTACAATAATACAAATTTAACCAAATGAGTTTGCTGCAACATCTCATGGAATGGTGAACCTCTTCAAGATTACTACAATATGACAGATCCAAATACTCCAAATTTGGCGTCCCCGTGAAATCTGGTGTTCGCATCAGTCTTTTAGACCAACTGAGATTTATCCTCCGTAGAGACGGCAAATGCTGTTCAGAACACAGACAAAATGAGGGAAAAAACCTATTTTACTACACAACAGAATTCCAATAATAACATATTTGGCTAGTGGGGCTATCTATGAATGTAGAAACCTTTTTTGTTTTGTTTTTTCATTTGTATTTGTGGGCATCAAATGACCTCTGTTATTCTTGATTTCTTAATTTCTTATTGCTAGCTTTCCTAAAAGTATTTATTACTCCATCGACAAGAAATGAATAATAGCATTTGAGAGGGCCAACACATTATTTTTGTGCGAAATTAGAAATTTATTTTTTATATATGGAAAATTACTTGTTAAGAAATTGAATAAAAGTAAATTATAAATAAAAATATTGCAAACTATAATTTAACATGATTGAAAAAAATTGTAGCAAAGAGCAAAGTGTTTCTCTCTTTAAAAAAGTGTAATAAATGTATGAAAGCATATATATCATTCAAGAAAATAGTTGTACACAATAAATTCCTTTTGTTTTACTAATAAGTATTCCTTCCATCCCACTATGTACAGCCCTAGGATGAGATTCATATGAATCTAATCTTACTATGAGAAATAACTGAATTAGTTAAAACGATGATGGGAAAGACTTGGAGAGGAAAAACAAAGACATAAAGATCTTACAATAATACTGGGAACAACACCAACTAATATAAATTATAATAATTCTTTTTAGATGGATATACATTAATTTGAGCTTATGTTATTATTAACTTTTGTTCATTTAAAGATATGCATCGTAATTCTAGTAAAAATAGAAAGTACCTCAAATAATACGTGACAAAAGCAATAATATTTGTTCATTATCACTAAATTAAAAGACAAAGATAGTTAGAAAGAAAAATAAAAGTAAAATAAAACTTAACTATTATACCTTTGTTTCCATCCATAAATAACGCAGTGAATTGCTAGAGAGTTTAAGGTGAACAAGCACTTTGGGTTCAAATGTAGATGGCAATGACTCCCAAGGATAGCCATCCAAGACAAACCAACGCAAGTTGTTGGACAGATACTCAATGGAGCCATCATGGCTAATATTGGAACCATCATAGAACCTCATCCAATTTCTGTCTATGTATAATATCCTAAGTCGTTTCATATTTTTCATGGCCTCATTGCTAAAGCGTAGTGTATTAGAATAAGAAGAAACCCAGATTGCTTCCATTGCCATTGTCCCCTGGTAAAAAGATCATTAGGAAATACTGATGTTACTCAAAGAAATATTTTTTGCAATTAATTCTATAGTTTTTGTTTTCTAATATTACATTTTTCTTAGAAGTTCATTAGAGTCAAGTTTATAAGCTTTTTATGTTGCGATAGAAAGAAACTGCAATTGAAACAATACCAATAAATTGTAGTGACTTTTTAAAATTAAAAACAATAAACAATGGTAAAGTGAATCTCTGATTGAGTTATTATGTAATAAAATGTCATACAATTTTCAAGTTAATCCAAAGAATGAAATTGGATCAAACAGATTAAGTGGCTACTAGCTAGACTAATTCATCAATTAAAAATATATAAAAACGAATTAGGCAACGTAAATTAAAGAGTCTACATAACAAATTAGGCAATCAATGTCTTTTTTTTTACTAATTAGGCAATTAATATTACTTTCGCATTTGATACTAACTAAATTAAACAACTAAAATGACTTACCTGCAAGAGTATGAAGCAATATGAACAAATAATTGGAATTGACCGCTTTATATGTTTTTGGAATATGAAAATTAGAAATAAATACTAGTATTGTATTGTTTAGCCTACTTACTGTATTGTTGATCATCACTTCTTCGAAATCCTTGTCGAGTCATAGTCTGTTGCGTTCTCCCGGATTCTTTTGCAAGTTCACTATATATTTACCAATTTCTTATATTAAGTCGTGCATTTGAATCTCACCTTTTTCAAAGATAGATATAAGAGATTTGTCACTTAAGACACGCAATCCGTATTCAGCTCCATAATAACAACTCTCAAGAATTTGCATAGCATATTTCGGAAGAAGCATACTATATCCAGAAAAATCTCTTGTTGTATGGGCTTTATTAATCCATCGTAACTAATTCTGAGCTTTTCAACAATTCCAGAATTAGAGTTATTTTTCATGTGCTCTATAGCACTTTTCCATTCAGCTAGGCCTAGCTTATGCAGCAAAGAACCGCACACTCTGAGGGCTAAAGGAAGGCCTTTAGCATGATTTACTACCTCCAATGAAAGTTTCTTAAAATTCTCACCTGGATCTTCTTTTCCAAAAGCATGTTGACTGAACAATCGAATGGATTCATGATCAGGCAGTACAGTCACTTCATATATTATATCATTTTTCTCTATCAAATGCTTGTCTCTAGTTGTTACAATAATTCTACTGCCATTACCAAACCAATCAAGATCACCTGCTAAATACTCCAAATAATGATCTTTATCATCTATGTCATCAAGCACAATTAGGACCTTCTTAGAACGCAGTCTACTAGCCATTTGGTGCTTTCCGTCCTCCTTATTATTGTACTCAGCTTTTTCCCTTAAATAGCTTAGAGAGAAGGGTATTTTGCAGAGAATGTATTCTACCTTTGTTTTCTTTAATATCCTCCAGGAAACAAGCACCATCAAATTGATAGGAACTATCCCTTCTTACTAATAGAGTATCAAACATAGCTTTTGCTATTGTCGTTTTACCGACTCCCCCCATTCCCCAGATCCCTATAATCCGAACATCATTGATTCCTATCTCTAGTAAGGATTCTATTTTCTCTAAATAAGTATCTATTCCAACAGCGTTTTGCAAATAAGATAAAGAAATCTTGCATAATTTGGACGAGATTTGGTCAACAATCTGCCGAATACAGTCTGCATCAGTCCTACAAAAGTAAGAAGAATGTGATATATACAAGGAGTGTGCACATAAATCAAAATCTTTGAAGAACTAATTAAAATTTTATCTGCATAACAATGTTATTGAGTTTGTAATTAAATTGATAGAAACATATATAATCACCTATCATTACTTATTTCGAAAATTTGAAAATTTTATTTAAGATTATGTTTAACTCATTTGAATGCAAAGTATCAGCTTATGTGTTTTTAACTCACTAGTTACAATTATCACATGAGCCTTTGAGATTGGCCGCTGCCGTTAAAGCAATCCTCCATCTTTGTATTCCCTCAACATCATCCTTATACTTTGTTTCATGTTCTTCAAAGGCTTTTGCAAAGCTCGCCTTTTGGTTCCGAACATGTGATGGATCCACATCATAGAATATCGGTTTAACAATTTGTCTAAGTTGAGTCTTGCATTCCATGATCTTCACTAGTTCATTCAAACACCACCTCGATGTTGCATAATTCTTTGAGAAAATGACGATGGCAAAATTGAGACTCTTCTATAGCTTTACAGGGTTCTTCTGGGATGGTTGCACCATCCTATAGCCTTTTTTCATCTTGAAAGGTTTTTATTCCCTTATCATTCAAGACTTCGTATAAGTGACTTGTAAACGTTTTACGAGTATCTTCACCTCTAAAACTTAGAAAAACATCATAGCTCCATCTAGCAGAAGAAGAAGAAGAAGATTCCATGGACTCAGTGTTAATTCTCTGAAAAGAGTAAGAAAAGCGTATGTGAAAAATTGTGGTTGTGGTAAGAGAACCATAGATGACATTTTCAACAAAGTTATATATAGGTTAGAAGAAATAAGAGTTAATGTTATAGAAGGAATTACTGTTACTATTGGGTATTCTTTGAAGTTTAATAGAAGGAAGTAGGAAATTCCTTCAAAGACAAGTGGATAAAGCTACAAAGAAAGAGTGTACCTTTCCTAGTTGAATTGAATTACTGCTCCAAAGCACAAACACAAACGTCCCTCTCTTTCTATGAGCAAGAGCGTCTTTGATAAATATGCTGATCCTATAGAAGTCCCTCGATTATCAGAGTATAACTTCAACATTGGTACATCCGCCATCGTATCGGCCATCGGACGCATCAAAGACACCAGATGGCCTCGACCCATGCAGACTGATCCTGCCCAAAGGAATCCTAATCAAATATGCGAATATCATGGAACCCATGGCCACAGAACGGAAGATTGTAGGCAGCTAAGAGAGGAAGTGGCCCGCTTATTTAACAAAGGACACCTTCGGAAATTTCTGAGTGATAGGGCGAAGAACCATTTTAGGAACAAGGAATTCGGCAAGCAAAACGAGCCAGAAGAACCGCAACGCATCATTCACATGATCATCGGCGGCGTCGATGCCCCTTAGGGACCGATGCTTAAACGTATTAAAACATCGATTATGAGGGAAAAGCGATCTCGAACTCAAGATTATACACCCATAGGGACTTTGTCCTTCAGTGATGAAGATACAGAGGGAATCATCCAACCCCATAACGATGCACTAGTAATATTCGTACTCATGAATAAAACTAAGATTAAGCGTGTGTTAATTGATCCAGGTAGCTCGGCCAATATCATCAGATCGAGGGTTGTAGAACAGCTCGGCCGACAAAATCCGGTCATACCCGCAACTATGGTTCTAAACGGATTTAATATGGCATGTGAAACCACCAAAGGCGAGATTACCCTACCAATAAACGTGGCCGGAACCATCCAGGAAACAAATTTTTACGTGATCGAAGGTGATATGAGATATAATACCCTTTTCGGAAGGCCGTGGATCCATAGCATGAGAGTCGTACCCTCGACCCTACACCAGGTCCTGAAAATCCCAATATCGGGAGGTGTCAAAATAGTGTACGGAGAACAACCGTCCGCAAAAGAAATGTTCTCCGTCGAAGAAGCAAAATCAATATCCTCGTCTTCGCCGATAAAAGGATCAGGTTCAGAAGGAGACACAATCGGAGAGCAGAGCACCAAATAGCAATCACAGACATCGGCTTCGACCCAGCCAGGTAAGAAGAATATTGAATAAGATGATGACGACCGATGGGTCCCTCGATCCTTTGTAACCCCCGATGATTTCTATGCCACCAAATCAACAATTGAGGAACTGGAGCAAATCATACTGATCGAACACTGGCCCGAATGAAAGGTATACCTGGGAACGGGTTTGAGCCCCGAACTCAGGAAGAAACTCATTCAATTTCTTATCACTAACATCGACTGTTTTGCCTGGTCCCATTTATATATAACATTAATCCCGCCGGACATAACAGCGCACCAGCTAAGCTTGAACCCTAGGTTCCGACCGGTGAAGTAAAAAAGAAAGCCTCAGTCCGAGGAAAAGCACGCATTCATAAAGGACGAGGTAACCAAACTTCTCAAGATAGGGTCCATTCGGGAGGTAAAATACTCCGAATGGTTAGCCAATATAGTTGTAGTACCTAAAAAAGGAAACAAACTTAGAATGTCTGTGGACTATAAGGATTTGAACAAAGCATGCCCCAAAGATTCCTTTCCACTGCCCAACATCGATCGCATGATCGATGCCACGGCCGGACACGAGATCCTCACCTTTCTCGATGCCTATTTCGGGTATAATCAAATTCAGATGAACCCGGACGACCGGTACAAGACTTCATTTGTGACCCGACATGGAACATATTGTTATAACATAATGCCCTTCGGGCTAAAAAATGTAGGAGCTACTTATCAATGCCTAGTAAATAGAATATTCGAAGAACAAATAGGTAAAATAGTGGAAGTCTATATTGATGACATGCTAGTTAAGTCCCTGTGTGCAGAGGACCATTTGGCCCATTTGCAGGAAACGTTCGAGATTCTGCAGAAATACAACATGAAGCTCAACCCCAAAAAATGTGCTTTCGGGATCGGTTCGGGCAAGTTCCTCGGCTTCATGGTGTCAAATCGGAGAATTGAGATCAACCCCGACAAAATCAAGGCCATCAAAGACATCACCATCGTGGACAACGTGAAAGTTGTACAAAGGTTAACGGGAAGAATTGTAGCCTTAGGCCGGTTCATTTCAAGATCATCAGATCGAAGTCACAAATTTTTCTCCCTACTCAAAAATAAGAACGACTTCGCCTGGACACCGGAATGCCAACAAGCGTTACAGTATTTGAAACGATATCTATCGAGCCCACCACTACTTCACACTACAAAAACCGACGAAAAACTATACTTGTACTTGGTGGTATCGTAAGTCGCCGTAAGCAGTGTCCTAGTTTGAGAAGATCAAGGTACGCAATTTCCCGTTTATTATGTAAGTCGGACCTTAGGAGAAGTGAAAACTAGGTATCCGCACTTAGAAAAATTGGCACTTACACTGGTAAGCGCATCTAGAAAGTTAAGGCCGTACTTTCAATGTCACCCCATTAGCGTATTAACCACCTTCCCACTCCGTAATATTTTACATAGGCCCGAACTATCAGGCCGATTGGCCAAATGGGCCATCGAACTCAGTGGGTACAATATCGAATATCAACCCCGTATGGCCATCAAGTCTCAAATTTTGGCAGATTTCGTGGCCGACTTCATGCCAACCCTCATACCTGAAGTCGAAAAGGAACTCCTTTTGAAATCGGGTATATCGTCCGGGGTATAGATCTTTTTTACTGACGGTGCTTCGAATATAAAGGGGTCCGGGTTAGGCATAGTTTTGAAACCCCCCACGGGTAACATTATTAGGCAAGCTATTAAAACTATTAGATTAACTAGCAACGAGGCCGAGTATGAAGCCATGATTGCAGGTCTCGAACTAGCTAGAAACTTGGGAGCAGAAGTCATTGAGGCGTATTGTGACTCTTTGCTGGTGGTGAGTCAAGTAAACAAAACCTTCGAAGTCCGAGAAGGTAGGATGCAAAGGTATTTGGACAAACTGCTTATCACTTTACACCATTTCAAACAATGGACCCTACGACATGTTTCACGAGAATGGAATAATGAGGCCGATGCTCTTGCAAATTTGGGATCCTCGGTCGAAGATAGATAATTTGAGCTTGGAGATTGTCGTTCAACTTTCAAGATCGGTAATCGAAGATGGGCACGTCGAAATAAATTCTACTAGCTTAACCTAGGATTGGAGAAACAAGTATATTGAATACTTAAGAAACGGAAAGCTCCCTTCAGACCCTAAAGATTCTAGGGCCCTACAGACTAAAGCTGCTCGATTCACGTTGGTTGCGGACGAAACACTATATCGAAGAACATTCGATGGACCGATGGCGGTATGCGTGGGTCCGGGAGATACCAATTACATCCTCCAGGAAGTACACGAGGGCACTTGTGGCAATCACTCTGGTGCCGACACATTAGTTCGAAAAGTGATCAGAACGAGGTATTATTGGATCGATATGGGCAAGGATGCGAAAGAATTTGTTCGTAAATGTGACAAATGTCAAAGGTTTGCGCCAATGATCCATCAACAAGGAGAGCAACTTCACTCGGTCCTATCCCCATGGCTATTCATGAAATGGGGAATGGACATCGTCGACCCTCTGCCATCGACCCCAGGTAAAGCTAAATTTATTTTATTTATGACTGACTATTTTTCTAAATGGGTTGAAGCGCAGGCGTTCGAGAAAATAAGAGAGAAACAAGTTATAGACTTTATTTGGGATCATATCATATGCCGATTCGGGATACCCGCCGAAATAGTGTGCGACAATGGGAAGCAATTCGTTGGCAGCAAAATCACAAAATTCTTCGAAGATCACAAAATAAGGAGGATATTATCAACACCATACCACCCCAGTGGGAACGGTCAGGCCGAATCAACGAACAAGACTATTCTTCAAAACTTGAAGAAGAGATTGAACGGCACGAAGGGAAAATCGAGAGAAATCCTGCTCGAAGTCCTTTGGGCATACCGAACAACGTCAAAATCCAGTACGGGGGCGACCCCATTCTCCTTAGTATATGGTTCTGAAGCATTAATACCAGTCGAAGTCGGTGAACCTAGTCCCAGATTTTGATTCATGATGGAAGAATCAAATAACGAGGCTATGAACACCAACCTTGAATTATCGGACGAAGGACGAGAAGCTGCCCTCATCCGATTGGCCGCCCAAAAGCAACAAATCGAAAGGTATTATAATCGAAGAACTAAACTTCGCCATTTCAAGTCCGGGGACTTAGTATTAAGAAAAGTCACCATCAATACTCGGAATCCAAACAAAGGAAAATTAGGACCAAATTGGGAAGGACCATACTAGGTGCTCGAGAACATTGGAAAAGGATCATACAGGATCAGCATCATAAACGGCAAACAGCTATCAAGCAGTTGGAATGTATCACATCTAAAACGGTACTACTGCTAAGGTACGACCTTTCCATATTTATCTAACTGACCCATGCAGAAGTTCGAACAAGAGCTGAAGAAGATCTTTCTCTTAAAAGCACGCGTTGCACTATTTTTCCCTTAGACCGGTTTTCTCCCAAATGGGTTTTTCGGCAAGGTTTTTAATGAGGCAACCATCGATCGTGCTGCACTTTTGACAATATCCGAGGCCTCTTTGCAACCGACCTCGAATACCGGGGGGGAATCAGGGCCCTCAAGTACATCGAGTTCAGATGCAAGAAAGTCATCTCACAACAATAGGGTTCCAACAGGAAAAATTGTAAGAGTCAAATGGTCAAAATGAACCATGCTCATATAGATTGGCCCAAACATAAACACATGTGCAATGACTTGAGATTTATTGTGCAACCAGAATTAAGCCTATGGGCTACTTTCATTCCGAGTTCGAAATAATCACTCGAATATTAAGCCTATGGGCTACTTACATTACTTTGAGTTCGAATCATTCACTCGACTAAGCCTACGGGCTATCTTTATTTCGAGTTCGATCAAACACTCACTCGAACATTGCGCCTACGGGCCACATTATCTCGAGTTCGAAACATTCACTCGACCATTATGCCTACAGTCTACTTACACTACTTCGAGTTCGAATCATTCACTCGACTATTAAGCCTACAGGCTACTGTTATTTCGAGTTCGAGCAAACGCTCACTCGACCATTGCGCCTACGGGCCACATTATCTCGAGTTCGAAACATTAACTCGACCATTACGCCTACGGGCTACGACATTCCAAGTTCGAAATATTCACTCGACTATTGAGCCTACGGGCTACTATTATTTCGAGTTCGAGCAAGCACTCACTCGACCATTAAGCCTACTGGCTACTTTTATTCCGAGTTTGAGCAAGCACTCACTCGACCATTAAGCCAGCCACATTACTTCGAGTTCGGATCATTCACTCGACTAAGCCTACGGGTTATCTTTATTTCGAGTTCGAGCAAACACTCACTCGACCATTGCGCCTACGGGCCACACTATCTCGAGTTCGAAACATTCACTTGACTATTACGCCTACGAGCTACAATATTTCAAGTTCAAAACATTCACTCAACGGCTAATAAGCTACTTTTACTCTGAGTTTACTTTAACTCAACCAGTACATTACACCTACAGATTATGTTCCTTCAAAGTTTGAATCATCGACTCAACAAGCAAACCCCGGGGCTACAAATCTGATCGATCAGAAAGATTACAAGGTCAACATTCGATCAAAAGTATTCACAAAACAAAAACAAGTCGACCTTATTATACATATATATACAAAAATTGCCTACGTGATTAAATTGCAAACATGAAGAATTAGAAAT